>JBBPBX010046909.1:0-12999 GCA_038048925.1 Garcialebias charrua | reverse complement strand
GTAAGTCGGGGACTACCTGTATATATATATATATATATATATATATATATATATATATATATATATATATATATATATATATATATATATATATATATATATATATATATATATATATATATATATATATATATATATATATATATATATATATATATATATATATATATATATATATATATATATATATATATATATATATATATATATATATATATATATATATATATATATATATATATATATATATATATATATATATATATATATATATATATATATATATATATATATATATATATATATATATATATATATATATATATATATATATATATATATATATATATATATATATATATATATATATATATATATATATATATATATATATATATATATATATATATATATATATATATATATATATATATATATATATAATATATATATATATATATATATATATATATATATATATATATATATATATATATATATATATATATATATATATATATATATATATATATATATATATATATATATATATATATATATATATATATATATATATATATATATATATATATATATATATATATATATATATATATATATATATATATATATATATATATATATATATATATATATATATATATATATATATATATGCAACATTTTAAAAGGTTTGAGTTGTTTTTAGTTTCCCCAAGTGACAATTTTGGTTGACTTACTGACATAAACATGAAGGGTATCAACTGTACCACTCATAATCAACTCTTATTTAAATCATCATTCATAACTTGTTCATCATAGTAAGATGTAAATCATCTGAGACCACTTACAGTTTGTCTGGTTTATGTTTTCATCATACGTTTAAACTTCCTGTTGATGACTTCTTTTTGTAACTGGCTTCACATGAATTAGCCATGTTTGTTCTTGTCCCACATCGTGGCTCAAAGCTTCAAGGCACAAGAAAATAAAAAGTCACTCTAATTTAATAAAAAATAGTAATGTGGTAGTTAAGACTTAGTGTTGTGATTATGTCCCTGTTTCACATTCTGAGGGTGTAAAACCCAAATGTTTGAGAACCACAGACATAACTAATTGATTGTTGTAAGCCTGTGGGTAAATCGTAGTTTCCTCTTTGTTTCAGGGAGCAATGGCTGCCACCTATTCAGCCTTGAGTCAGAAGACGAGCCAGCCCGTGCTGGAACCAGTGGCAGCATCCAGTTTAGCCCAGAGACGCAGCATGAAAAAACTCACCTCAACAGACATGTAGACGCGTCGCTCACCCTTCAGTCTTCACCGACTCAAACACAACAGGAGCAAGACCTCACACCCACGTGTTGGCTAGTCCAAACATCACCTCCACTTAAAAGTATTTATTTCAGGACATCCAACATCTCAGAAACACGTTCAAGCAGGGAAGTCGGTAGAAGACGTGGAGGGGAGTCTCGCATATCTGTTACTGCTGGGGAGACGGACTGTATTTATTCCACAGCTCATATGCACTCACCCTCCTCGCCTTTCATTCGCTCTTCCTCCTCGTCGGGGGAAGAGCTGCACCAGCTGATGTTCTCCTTCACTGTGATTGGCTGATTCAAAGCTGCTTGGTTAAACTGTGCCCCTACACCCTCCCCCACTGCTCTTCATCACCACTCTACCATCCTCCTCCTCAGTTCTCTCTCCTTGTGTTTGCTTTTGCTGTCTTGAACTTCTTCACGTTGACGTAAAGATTAATGTCGAGGGTGGTGAAACGATGGTTTTGACTGAGGTACACCGTAAGACTTTTTACTCTCTGGGACTCGAAACGACAAAGTAAGGAAATAAAAAGTAATCTTTCTGTTTGTGACTGAAGTAAAAAGTACCTCAGGATCAAAACCATTGAACATCATTATATACCAGCACTTTTGGGGACATAAATGCATGTTTGGACAGAATCTGTGTTTCATTTCCCACAAAAAAAAACCTCTGCATTTGACTCGTGTTACTTTGTGATGCTGAAAACGTATCAGAAGTTTACATAAGCTGCTGATGGGTCTATGAACATGCCAAGAATTTGAAAGTTATGGCAGACGAGTCTTGTTTAAAAAATGTGTGTATAAATATAAATAAATGTGTGTGATGTTGATGATAATGAAGAGCAGGTGCTGGCGGTGTATGGATGTCTCTGGGGGGGCAGGATGCACCCTGTCCAACCAGAGAGGCTGACAAAAAGAAAATATTTCCATTGATCTCTCTTCAAAAAGACATTGTGGAAATTGTATGATATTGTATTTATTTCATTTGATTTTAAAAATTCTATTTTTTCTTTCAAGTTCTGTATATATTGACATTAAAGATCATTATTGACATGCAGCTGCTGTGATTCATTATGATTATCATTATTCAGAGTTGGATAGAATTCATTTAAAGGAGGAATTGTTCTTGAAAAGTAACTTGTCACCTTTTTATGCCAGAATTTTAAATCAAGACCATTTTGTGTGGAGGAATGAAATTTAACCTTACTGCTCAAATCTTTAAAACAACTGCAATATTGCAAGATTTGTCAGAGCTACTGTTTAAAGAGTTGTTAGGAATGACTGTCAGCTACTACCACACCAAACTGAAAATTGAATTAGTCATTTGACTTTCTGTATCTGTGTTGACTCCACCAAGTTCATCTGTTTTAGATGTACACCCACTATCCACTTTCTGGGAATTTAATTAAAACCATCCAGTAGTTTATGTAATTTACTAACGGATACAAAATAATATTCAACTTTTATTTATACAGGTTAATCCCATCGAGTCTCTAGGACTCATTTACAAGAGAAACCTGGTTTTAACAGGTGGGCGGCTGTGGTGTAGTGGTAATGGCAGTCGACTCGTCTCCCAATCGGAAAGTTGGCGGTTCGACTCCCGGGACCCGCACCATGTGTCGTCGTGTCCTTGGGCAAGACACTTAACCCTGAGTTGCTCCCGGTAGGACTGGAAAGCACCTTGCATGGTAGTCTGCCGCCACCGGTTTATGAATGTGTGTAGCATTCAATATATGTGTAGCACTTTGAGATTTTCAGTAATGAAAAGTGCGTTATAAATTGAATTTATTATTATTATTACTGTATTAACAAAGTGATGACAACAAAATGTGATAAAAAGCATACAAACTGAGAACAAATGAAAAAAAATGAAACTAAACTAAAAACAGGAACGTGTCTGCATTGGTTTTTAGACAGGAACTTAACAGATGTTTGAAGCCATTTAGAGAGGTCAAGGTCGAGAGCGTCGGATCTTTTTGTTAGATGTTTCAGGAAACAGGAGTGGAGTTGGAGAAGACCCTTTTGCCAAGTTCAGTCCTCACTGAGGAAACACTGCAGGTAATCATGTTCTGAGAGTGCACGCTGTAGCTGCATGCACTCACGCAGAGACATGTAGGAGGAGATGTATGAAGGCAACAGACGTGATTTAACCTCTAGGACCTGGCATCCACGTATACAAGAGTTTGGGTCTTAGGAGGTTAAAGCTACTGTCTGCGATTTCTGTATGACCAAAACACTTGGAAAAATTTTGAACAGGGAAAGCCGCTTGCTCCCTCCCCCTCAGAGCCATATCCACAGTATTCCTACGCCCCATGATGCTTTGCGCGAAATGTGCACACGACTTCCGGTTGACCGGAAACACCGTTTGTTTACATGCGAGTAATACAGTTGAAGACAGTCCAAACTTTGTTGTTTTAGTTCATTAAAAATGTGGGAACACCACTCGTTTTGTTAAAAGAGGAGGGACAAATAAAAAGAAATTACAGATGTTACCTGATCGCGCAGACATAATTTAAAAATAACGCGTTTGCTCCGGCCTCTCGGCTAAGGTTTATTAGCAGCTATCTCGGCTAAAGATACCAGTCGCGTCTGAGATCTATCGTTTTAAGACAGTAAATCTTCCAAAACTCTCATTAATAAACCCTCCCCGACTAAAAAGATGTTACCTGATCGCGCAGACATAATTTAAAAATACATAAATAGCGAACGCGTTTGCTCCGGCCTCTCGGCTAAGGTTTATTAGCAGCTATCTCGGCTAAAGATACCGGTCGCGCCTGACATATATCATTTTAAGACAGTAAATCATCCAAAACTCTCATTAATAAACCCTCCCTGAATAAAAAGAAATTACAGATGTTACCTGATCGCGCAGACACAGCCATAGAGTAGGATGCAGGGACACTCTTTCTTTGTTTTGGGTCCGTGTTGAAAACACTGTTGTTTTAGCCAAAGATTTAGCTTGGTCCGGTTGTTGGTGCAGCCGCGAACAGCACAGCAGGTACCTGAACCCCGGTAGGACATTTCAGTAAACGTTCCGTTTAAACAAAAGCTGTGTTTGCTCCGATAAAATGAATGAAAATAACTTTCAAAAACACCCGCGATACATACTCCGCCTATGGAATAAAGGCACTTCCGGTGTCGGACAGGAAGTACAATGCACATTCGCTTCTACAGTGACACCCCCAAGAATACTGTGGATATGGCTGCTCCCCCGTGGTCTGCTGAACTTGAGATCAGCTCTGCCGTCAGCTTCTGTCGGAGCCGCTGCATATTCTGTGTTGAGCGCTGGTCCAGAACACCAGAAAATCTACAGGGACTGGAGCAGCCACGTAAAACCTGACTTTAATTTGCTCGTGACAACCTCAGCCATTTCCTCATTCAATGCACTCAGCGGAGGGAGAGGAGGAGGAGTGAGCGATCACTTGACTTTTGGCAAAAAAACAAAAGAATAGTCCAGATAAGGGATGAAGAAGGGGAATTTAATACATTTGTGTCACATATAAAACAGTCCTGCATCGCTTTGCAATTATTTCAACGAGAACCTGCGCAGCCGCTGCGGGCTCGCAGGCGGGGGCGTGGGTTAGGAGCGTGAGAAGTTAGAAGCTCTGTTTTTATTGGCTGGTTATAAACTCTGTTTTTATTGGCTGGTTAACCGCGGGGCGCTTTGGTTTTTATAAATGCTTTTATTACCACCGGGAGACGCCAGAGGACTATAGTTTTTTTCAGAGATTACCTGTCAAACATCTATCATAAAATAGTGGCAGAGGGAAGAAATATGTTTAAAAAATAACTTACATACTGATCCTTTACAGATGAAAATGTACCAGTGAAGGTAATGACCAGTTAACCAGTGAATACTTTGTACATTGTGCTATGGTGGGTACCACGCCCGGATTTTCGCAGGGGCTACCATGGGCTGGAGCCCCTGGCCCCGGGATTTTAGGGCCCCCGGAGCCTCCGGCCCCGCCCCCTAAGTTTTTTTTTGTCTCAAACACGTTGTCTCACACAGGAGAAAACTGTTCTTGTCAGGTTTCATGTAAAACTGGATGATTTTATCTATTCGCTTCAGCGCGGCTGGTCCCCTCCCGCGCAGTGCCGGCGGGGGAGGGAGGGGTGCGTGCGGCCGGTCCCGCTGCCGGCGGGGGAGGGGGGTGCGCGCGCCTGTCCCCCACCCACCGCTGGTGATAAGGAAGAGAAAGTGGAGGTGAATGGAGAAATAAAAAGTGCAGGAACGGAGGCAAAGGAGCTGGTGTAGGAGAAAGCAGGGGCGGCTGTAGAAGAGATGGAGCTGGGGCCCCCCAAACCAGGTGAAGAAACAAGGGAAGAGAAAAAAATGTTGAAGATGCTGCACGCGGGCCAGCAAAATGTGTACAGAGATGAGGGAGTGGACACAGTGAGGACTGGTGCTCTAGTAATAATAATAATAATAATCATTTTATTTAAAAGCGCCTTTCAGGACACCCAAGGACACTTAACAAACCAATACAGTGTAATACAGAGCAAACATTATCAGTGACAAATTGAAATATAAAATACATAAAGGATATAAAATGGAAGATAAAAATACATTTAGTAAAGTTAGTGATAAGCTAGTCTAAAGAGATGGGTTTTCAGGGCCGTCTTGAACAGAGAAAGGGAGGTGGTGTTTCGAAGGTCTGGCGGTAGGGTGTTCCAGAGGTGAGGGGCAGAGCAGGTGAATGCCCTGCTCCCCATGGTGGAGAGGTGGGCAGAGGGTACATGGAGATGTAGTGAAGAGGAGGATCTGAGAGAGCGTGATGGGATGTGGATTTGGAGGAGGTCAGATAGATAAGGAGGGGCAAGGTTGTGGATAGCTTTGAACGTGAGGAGTCTAGTCTAGTGACTCTGTGTCACAGGCTGACTGAACCCCGTTATCCTGTGGAAACTTTACTGTCCTTCCTCAAACAGGCAAAAGGACTGAGAGGAGTTAAAGTTGAAAGTCACTTTCCAAACCTGAGAACTTATGACTCAGCCAGACATTACATAAGGCACAAAACAGAAACTGGGTTCACTGACCAAGAAATTTTCAGATTAAAGAAAATAATGATCAAAGTCAGAAAACAATTCTGAAAACAATTCTGAACAAATGATGAACACCAGCATTTTTGGGGCAGCACGGTGGCACAACTGGTAGAGCTGCTGCCTCTCAGCGAGCAGGTCCTTGGTTCAAATCCCGGTCCTGGGGTCTTTCTGGGTGGAGTTTGCATGTTCTTTCCGTGCATGCGTGGGTTTTCTCTGGGTGCTCTGGTTTCCTCCCACAGTCCAAAAATATGCATGTTAAGCTGATTGGTAACTCTAAATTGACCCTGAGTGAGACAGGTCCCTCTTGTAAATGAGTCCCCGTGGCTCAATGAGGCTAGCCTGTATAAATAATGGTTGAATTGAATTGAATGAATGAATTAATTAAATTTTAATTTTGTACCCATAACCTCTCACTCAACATTCTTTTAAAATAACATAGTTAAGCTAGAGAGGCTGTGAACCGTGCACTGGTTTACCCAAACCATTAAGTATAAAAGCATTGACGTTCTGCTTTTACAAGAGACACATAATGATGCATCAAATGAGACAGAGTGTGGCAGTGTTGTGTCCTGCAATTGCATAAGACTGACAGCAGGGGGAACCTCCGAGTAGGGAGAGAACAGGATGTGGAGAGAGAAGAAGAAGTTGGAAGAAGTTGAATAAAGCATGGTGTTATGAAGTGAGCTCCGTCTGCAGTACTCTGATTCTACACCTACGTATTAGCGACAACACAATATTTGGCGACGAGGATGGCTCTTTCTGTGCCTTTGCCTGCTCCATTCATGCCGTGCCCAGGTGAACCGACGATACCGTTTCCAACGTGGCTAAAGATGTTCGACAACTACATGCTAGTGATAGCCGCGTCGGGAGATGGCTGGCCTGATGCCAGAAAGCGCGCGGTTCTACTCCATGCGTTGGGTACGGAAGGACAAAGACTTTTCTACAGCCTGCCGAATACCGGGACCACGTTCGCTACTGCTATTGCTGCCCTTAAAGAACATTTCGTCCCGAAGGTGAACGTCATTGCTGAACGTCACAAGTTTCGACAACGTGTACAACGGCCGGATGAAAAGGTACAACAATTCTTAGCTTCTCTGCGTGAGTTAGCTGCCACATGTGACTTTGGAAACATGGAGGAACAAATGCTACGTGATCAACTGATAGAGCGTGTTGCTAATACTCGAATCAGAGACAGACTGTTACTCGAACCAGAGCTAACTCTTGCTAAAGCTACAACGTTGGCGCTACAAATTGAGAGTGGATTAAGAGATGCTAACGTACTTTCTGATGCTACCGCTGCTAGCATTTCTGTTCCCGTGAGGGCTGTACTGTCTGATGCTAACGCTGCTAACGCTTCAGCTCCCGTGAGGGCCGTACAAAGACAGCCGAAGTCAAGCCGCCGCTGGGACGCGAGGAGGACGCCGCGGGACCATGCTACTTCCACGACTCAACTTGCTGCTACTACACGCCGTTCCTGCTTCCGCTGTGGATCCTTCGACCATCTTGCTAACAACTCTTCATGCCCTGCTGCTAAAACGACATGCAACGAGTGTGGTAAAGTGGGTCATTTTCACGTGTTTGCCGTTCGACTCAAAAGGAGGTACGTGAAGTCGTCGTTAATGAAGCCACGGTTCTTTACATGAACAATGCAGTGCAAGACAAGATTCTCTGCACAGTTCAAGTGACTGTTAATGGACGAGGTACAGATGTTGAGCTGATTGTGGATACAGGCTCATCAGTGTCCATTATACCAGAAGAGATCTACCACACCTACTTTTATGACTGTGTACTAACTGAACCTACAGTTACTCTTGTTACTTATGCAAAAGAGAAAATTGCTGTGAAAGGGTGCTTAAAAGCTACTATTTCTCATGATGGTATTTCTACTGAAGGTACTCTTATTGTTGTTCAGTCAGGTGCTGCTCTGCTGGGTTTAGATTTATTCCAAGCATTACAAATGAAGCTTGAGGGACGACAAATTGCTACTGCTACTTCTACTACCTCTATGGTTCAGCCAGCTTTAACAAATACTGCTTCTGATCATTCTCCAGGAATGTCAGTTCGGGAAGTTGGTTATGCTAAAAATTTCATACATAAAGTACAGATGTTGCCGAATGCTGTTCCAGTGCAACAAATAACTACTACTGCTCCACTTACTCCTGTTGAATTTCCTAGCAAACCATGGGAAAAAGTTGCAATTGACATTACAGGTCCGTTTGAAAATGCTAAATGGGACTGCCGTTATGCTATTGTGCTAACAGACTACTACAGCAAATGGCCTGAGGTTGCATTCGCTCCTACTGTTACTACAGATGTAATAATACGGGTTTTAAACACTGTGTTCAGTAGGGAGGGTAATCCGATGTATCTTGTTTCAGATAATGGTACTCAGTTTACTTCGCATGCGTTTAGTACTTTTCTGAGAGAGAGAGAGATACAGCACTTAAAGTCAAGTGTATATTATCCCAGAGCAAATGGTGCTGTGGAAAGATTTAACAGAGTGCTTAAAGACTGCATACAAACAGCTGAAAGAAGTCACAGCTCATGGAAGGAAGCTGTCACTGAATTCCTTCACAACTACCGAGCTACTCCGCATGCAACTACCGGAGCTACTCCATTTGAACTACTGAGGAACAGAAAGATGCGTACCAAGTTAAACATACTCCCAGTAGAACTGAAGAGCAAAAGCCAAGCTCAAATACAACAGAGGGTGAAACAAAAGCAAAACAAAATGAAGGAATATACTGACAAGAAAATGAGAGCTAAAGTACCAACATTCAACGTGGGGGACACTGTTCGTGTTCGCAGACCGGATCACGTTTCCAAAGGATCTTCCAGATTCACAGAACCACGTACTGTAATGAAGAAAGTTGGACCAAATACTTTCTTACTGAGTGATGGGCGCAAGTGGAATGCTTCAAAACTTGCACTCTTCCCAAAACAAATCTTACGTGCTGCAGAACAAAATGATGATACTGTACTCGATACATATGCACTGCCAGGAAATACTGATGAACCGCTTGCTGTGTTGAGAAGAAGTCAAAGAGATAGAAATGCACCAAGCTGGTTGTCAGGTTTTGTAAGTTAGAGAAAAAAAAGTGTAAACTATTCCTGTTCATACTGTTCTGTAAGACAAGTAAATTTACTACTGTTCATACTGTAATGCAAAGGGTTAAAAGGGTAAACTTTCATATTACTGTTGGCTTACAGAAATAATTATGGGCAGTACGGTGGCACAACTGGTAGAGCTGCTGCCTCTCAGCGAGAAGGTTGCCGGTTCAAATCCCGGTCCGGGGCCTTTCTGGGTGGAGTTTGCATGTTCTCCCCGTGCATGCGTGGGTTTCCTCCGGGTACTCCGGTTTCCTCCCACAGACCAAAAAACATGCTTGTTAGGCTGATTGGTGACTCTAAATTGACCCTAGGTGTGAGTGTGAAAGTGGATGGTTGTTTGGTGTGAGTGAGCAGAGGCGGCCCCCCATATGGGCAATTCGGGCGATTGCCCCAGGCACGTCCAGCAGGGGGCGCCAAAGCAAAAGAAGAAGGAGAGGAGAGACACTGCGCCTCGATTATTTTTTATTTTTTAATCTTTTACAACTTTTGTTTTTAACAACATTAACACAGAACACCACTACTGCACTGCTCCTGTGCCGCCCCACCCTTCATTTAATCACATGTCCTCAGTTTAATCACCACAGCAGCTGCTGGGGCACCGTGCACCTCTTCCACTTTCAGTTTCGTTTTAGTTAGGTGCGCGGAGGTGACACTACGTGCGGTCAGTGAAAAGATCATGGTTATTGTTAAAAACAAAAGTTGTAAAAGATTAAAAATAAAAAATAATCGAGGCGCAGTGTCTCTCCTCTCCTTCTTCTTTTGCTTTGGCGCCCCCTGCTGGACGTGCCTGGGGCAATCGCCCGAATTGCCCATATGGGGGGCCGCCTCTGCTCACTCACACCAAACAACCATCCACTTTCACACTCACACCTAGGGTCAATTTAGAGTCACCAATCAGCCTAACAAGCATGTTTTTTGGTCTGTGGGAGGAAACCGGAGTACCCGGAGGAAACCCACGCATGCACGGGGAGAACATGCAAACTCCACCCAGAAAGGCCCCGGACCGGGATTTGAACCGGCAACCTTCTCGCTGAGAGGCAGCAGCTCTACCAGTTGTGCCACCGTACTGCCCATAATTATTTCTGTAAGCCAACAGTAATATGAAAGTTTACCCTTTTAACCCTTTGCATTACAGTATGAACAGTAGTAAATTTACTTGTCTTACAGAACAGTATGAACAGGAATAGTTTACACTTTTTTTTCTCTAACTTACAAAACCTGACAACCAGCTTGGTGCATTTCTATCTCTTTGACTTCTTCTCAACACAGCAAGCGGTTCATCAGTATTTCCTGGCAGTGCATATGCATCGAGTACAGTATCATCATTTTGTTCTGCAGCACGTAAGATTTGTTTTGGGAAGAGTGCAAGTTTTGAAGCATTCCACTTGCGCCCATCACTCAGTAAGAAAGTATTTGGTCCAACTTTCTTCATTACAGTACGTGGTTCTGTGAATCTGGAAGATCCTTTGGAAACGTGATCCGGTCTGCGAACACGAACAGTGTCCCCCACGTTGAATGTTGGTACTTTAGCTCTCATTTTCTTGTCAGTATATTCCTTCATTTTGTTTTGCTTTTGTTTCACCCTCTGTTGTATTTGAGCTTGGCTTTTGCTCTTCAGTTCTACTGGGAGTATGTTTAACTTGGTACGCATCTTTCTGTTCCTCAGTAGTTCAAATGGAGTAGCTCCGGTAGTTGCATGCGGAGTAGCTCGGTAGTTGTGAAGGAATTCAGTGACAGCTTCCTTCCATGAGCTGTGACTTCTTTCAGCTGTTTGTATGCAGTCTTTAAGCACTCTGTTAAAACTTTCCACAGCACCATTTGCGTTAAGATAATATTCACTTGACTTTAAGTGCTGTATCTCTCTCTCTCTCTCTCTCTCTCTCTCTCAGAAAAGTACTAAACGCATGCGAAGTAAACTGAGTACCATTATCTGAAACAAGATACATCGGATTACCCTCCCTACTGAACACAGTGTTTAAAACCCGTATTATTACATCTGTAGTAACAGTAGGAGCGAATGCAACCTCAGGCCATTTGCTGTAGTAGTCTGTTAGCACAATAGCATAACGGCAGTCCCATTTAGCATTTTCAAACGGACCTGTAATGTCAATTGCAACTTTTTTCCATGGTTTGCTAGGAAATTCAACAGGAGTAAGTGGAGCAGTAGTAGTTATTTTTTGTACTGGAACAGCATTTGGCAACATCTGTACTTTATGTATGAAATTTTTATCATAACCAACTTCCCGAACTGACATTCCTGGAAAATGATCTGAAGCAGTTTTAGTTACAGCTGGTTGAACCATAGAGGTAGTAGAAGTATCATTAGCAGTAACAATTTGTCGTCCCTCAAGCTTCATTTGTAATGCTTGGAATAAATCTAAACCCAGCAGGGCAGCACCTAACTGAACAACAATAAGAGTACCTTCAGTAAAATTACCATCATGAGAAATAGAAGCTTTTAAGCACCCTTTCACAGCAATTTTCTCTTTTGCATAAGTAACAAGAGTAACTGTAGGTTCAGTTAGTACACAGTCATAAAAGTAGGTGTGGTAGATCTCTTCTGGTATAATGGACACTGATGAGCCTGTATCCACAATCAGCTCAACATTTGTACCTCGTCCATTCACAGTCACTTGAACCGTGCAAAGAATCTTGTCTTGTACAGCATTGTTCATGTAATAATACTATCAGCCAAGATCAAAGATAAAATCATGTGGAGGCAGAATAGGCTTGCTTAAAAAGAAAAGTCTTTAAACCACTTTTAAAGTCAACCAGTGACTGTGGAGCTCTCAGGTAGTCAGAAAGGCGGGGGGAAGCCACACAGAATGCCCGGTCTCCCATGGTCCTTAATTTGGTTCGTGGAATGTGAAGTAGATTGTTCTGTGATCGTAGAGACCGGGTGGATGAATATGGAACAAGAATGTCCTTTAGATAGTCAGGTGAAGTTCTGTGTAAGCATTGGTGTGTGATGAGAGCAGTTTTGTACTGAATTCTGTAGGTGACAGGAAGCCAATGGAGGTTATGGAGAATGGGTGTAATATGTTCAAATTTACAAACTCTCAATAAAATCCTTGCTGCACTGTTCTAACTTGAAGTTAATATTAAATGAATCTTAATGACTCATTTAGTGTCTTCTCCACAGGTTTCTGCTCACCCTGACCAAACTGTAGGAGAAGAACCGATGGGATCACTATCCTCATCTCTTGAACCACAGGTGAACAGCTTTCTGACTTGAAAATCTTTCTAATTTGTCTGACAGGTATTTTTGTGGACATGGTTTTTGGGAGAGTAGACACAGTCCCAGCAATGGTTATTCCTGTCAGGGGATAGCATTCTGAGGACTGTGTGTAGATGACTGTAGAGTAATATTGTTGGCAATCAGTAGGACCTTGCTTAAAATAGTATTGCCAAACAACTTGTCTAGCTTTACCATAGCTCTTTACACAGTGTTACTGTATAGTGTTCTAACTTGAAGTTAATATTAAATGAATCTTAATGACTCATTTGGTGTCTTCTCCACAGGTTTCTGCTCACCCTG
>JBBPBX010046907.1:0-16329 GCA_038048925.1 Garcialebias charrua | reverse complement strand
TTTTTTTACCCCGATTTTCATTTTAGGTGCTTTTTATTTCATGTTCTTATATTCAAATGAGGGGGCGGGGTTTTCTTTGTGGGGCGGGTCTGATCAGGGTCAATGCAGCCCTTCCATGAGTTTTATAGACTGGACAAATCAATAACTAAATCAAAAATAAAATAAAAAACGGCCTCTCAAGTCTCACACATTGACCGTGAGACACACGCATTTCATGACGTGCACACGGCACACTTTGTATTTCTCACACTAAAACACACACACGCAGGCCCTTTTTTTGAATAGGAACCAATGTGCAGCACAATGTTTCCATACGGGCTGGAGCACAATAGTGGACATGGCTGCAAAGTTGCCAACTTAGTGACTTTCTCGCTTTATTTAACAAGTTTTCAGACCACTCTAATGACTTTTTTTTTAGCGACTAGCGACAACTCTAGAGACTTTTCTTTCTGTGTTACTGGAGACTTCAGTGACGTAAGCACGTTCGGCAGCGGGCCGCAAGCCCCTCCCACTTCCCCCAAGCCCTGACAGCTGTCAGTCTCATAGCAGAGAGGAGACCCCCTTCACTCTGTGTCCACACTGCAAATGAATTACACCCTGGATTACAATGCAGGATGTAAATATAATGTAAAGTATATAATAATCAATTTCATCATCAAATCTTTGCATTTCATCTCGGAGTTCTCCAATGTCCTCCATATTGCCCGCTTGTCATCCTGGAGAAAACTTTGTTGTGATTGGTCAAAAAAGATTGGAGTATAGTCAGTGTTTGTGAAGCAGATGCAATCTGCTAATCCTGACCAGACCCGCCCCACAGAGAAAACCCCGCCCCATTCATTTGAATATAAACATGAAATAAAAAATGCTTAAAATGAAAAATGGAGTTGAAAAATAAAAGCTCCTGAAATATGTAAAGTTTCATTCAACCTTTATTTAGGCAGGTTAATCCCATCGAGCCTCAAGGACTCATTTACAAGAGAGACCCGGTTTCAACAAAGAATGATGACAACAGTGACAACAATAGACAATTATAAAAGAGGCATACAGACTAAAATGAACAAACTCTTCAGGAAACTGTTATTAACCCAAGTAAAAGCTACAGAAAAGCTGCTTCTAAGTTTTATTTTTTTTAAAGCTACCATAAACTGTGACGAGGCTCTGACTGAAGAGGCTGATGTGGTTTAAAGGTAACCAAACTGTGCATGTGTAGGTTGAATCCAGACAAACTTCTGTCAGACTCTTCTGTCTAAGACAAACAGGAACAATTAGCCACAAGCTAAAAATAAAAGCTACAAAGCTTTGTACCCAGGTACAAATTATTAACCAGTACAAATTAACAAAGCTACAAGCTACAAAATAAAAAAGTGTCACAAAATGAAAATCCATTATTAAATAAATAAATATTGAAATAAATAAATAAATATTGGGAGGGGGGTACTAAACATTTCTATTTACATGTTTTATTTCATGGGAACATTTATTTATTTAATGGAATATTTATTAATCATTTTTGAAATAACACTTTTTTAAATGTATTTAATTTTGAATGAAATGGCTCTCCATACAGTATGTTGACTCTGTTTGCCTCCTGCTTCATTCTGCTGTTCTGAGACCGCTGAGCAGCCACATCTGGACAGCTGTAGCTGTATTGGTATTTCAAACTCAAATCTGCAGCAGCCGATTGCAGAATCAGTTTGAATTTCCCTTTAATCATCCTCCACTTCAGAGGCCATTATGTCCCGAGAGAAACTAACGATGAGGTTCGATTTGATGCATTCATGTTCATCTGATGCTAAACGTTCTGACGCGGTATATTCAGGTTAGAAAGTTTAGTCCAGATTCATCTTTGACTACTTTGCTTTTTATTTCTTCTTCTGTTCTCAGTCATGTTTGGTTGCATGAATTCCAGTTTTTTTTATATATAATTACCAGTATGTTTGTTCAAAATAGTGAAATGAATTGTCTGCTTGTTTTGTGTGTGTGTGTGTTCAGTGGCCACACTCCTCTGATGGTGACAGGAACCAATCTGGATGTGGTTCAAGAGCCCAGGATCAGGGTGAAGTACGCAGGCCGGGAGTCAGTCAACGTAAGAACCGTTCATTGATCTTAACCACGCAGCAGAACGGGCCACAGAGAAGGCTGACAGCAGCTTCCACTGTAGAAACTGTGTTTATGTGGGTTAAAATACACAGGTTGGGTCCCAGTCAACACACCACATGCCACTGCACACGCACGCCAAGTGATGCTCAGCTTTCAAGAACTGTGGCATCTCTCAAAGGCCCCCCCTAGCTCTCTGTGCTTTTTGACTTTCACTTCAACTCAGCCTTCTTAAGCAATGAGCATGTGAGTGATACTGCTGGCAGTGAGAGTGATCTGCATGCAGTATTCATTGAAGACTTTTAAACCAGCCATCCATCCATTTTTTACCACTTATCTGGGTCAGGGTCACGGAGGAAGCAGTGTTCTCTTTAGACCTCCCTCTCCCTCCTTCGGCTCGTCTCAGCGTTCCTCAGTCAGCAGAGAGGAACGTTCTCTCTGGCATGTTCCCAGTGTGCCCTGGGGCCTCCTCCTGGAAGCACATGTCTGTAACAACTCACCTGGATGGAGTCCAGGGTGTATTACAACTACCGTATTTTCCGGAATATAGGTCGCAGCTTTTTATCATTTTTGCATGCCCTGCAACCTATATTCAGGTGCGACCTATTTATGGCTTTTTATAAAATAAGCTGATTTGTAATCATTTATTAACAAAAATTAAACTGAGACACACTCTTACAATAATGTCAGCTAACAAATATATTTTTTAGGTGTTTATCCTGCTAAAATTATTCATTTATTAAAGAAAAGTTCAGCTCAGACACATATTTGCTATAATTTTTATCAAACAAATAATTGTTTTTAAGTGTTAATCTTCTTAAAAGCCTTGCTGTGCGCTCCTGTGGCAGACATTTGCAGCAGAGCTAAACACGGTCCACATTTTGACGTAGGTGCGACCTATATTCAGGTGCGACCTATAGATGGATTTTTCCAATTCTTTGGCAATAATTGGACAATGCAACCTATATTCAGGTGCGACTTATATTCCGGAAAATACAGTAGATAAGTTTTTGATTCAGCAGCTCTATTTTTAGCTCATGTAGAAGAGCTGAACTCCAAATCTTGTCTCCACACGCTGAGAAGAATAAAAAGATGGTAGGGGCGCTGGATTGTGTTCTAACATGGTGCAAAACCAAGAAGAAATCAAATCACCTAATGTGAATGTACAGTCCTGTGTTGTAACAGTGTTAATAACAGAGCGTGAGGGTGTAGCTCAGCTGGATGGACAGAGTGCTTTCATGTAGCTGATGGAAAAGCAAATCAAAGGAGCTCATTTTGAGATTTTGCACTCTGGAGTCACTCACAAATTTGAGCATGTAGCAAAGAAAACAATAATTCAATTTGAAAATTGACTAGCAACCTGTCCAAGGTGTGCCCCCTTTGGTCACCTATTGCTGGAGATAGACACCACCCTCTTTAAAAGATGGAGACTCGTTGTCCTCTTGCACCACTGATAAGGTACCTGTGATGAGGGGCAGTGGCGGACTTAGACATTTTGGGGCCCCAGGCAAACCTTTGTAAAGGGGCCCTCCCCCAAGTCAGCCTAAATGTACCATTAGGCCCTGCCCTGAAGGTCAAAGATTTTCATGTTCATAGTCTAATACTGGGAACTAGACAATAAAAACAACTGTTTTTTTTTCTCTACTTTAATAAGGTACAACTATCCTTTAAAGTCTTTTTGCAAAACATGTTTTATTATTATCTCGGGGTCTTGTTCACGAATGAGGGAAAACTGGAGCGTGAGATCGATAGGCGGATAGGTGCAGCATCCGCAGTGAAGCGGGTGCTGTACCGGTCTGTCGTGGTGAAGAGAGAGCTGAGTCAAAAGGCAAAGCTCTCAATTTACCGATCGATCTACGTTCCCACCCTCATCTATGGTCATGAGCTTTGGGTTGTGACCGAAAGAACAAGATCTCGGATACAAGCGGCTGAAATGAGTTTTCTCCGCAGGGTGTCTGGACTCTCCCTTAGAGATAGGGTGAGAAGCTCAGTCATCCGGGAGGGACTCGGAGTAGAGCCGCTGCTTCTCCACATCGAGAGGAGCCAGTTGAGGTGGCGACCCGACCCCGGATAAGAGGAAGAAAATGGATGGATGGATGTTTTATTATTGCAATAAAAGGCTCTAAATCAAGTCTTACACCAAAATTCAACAACACTAAATAAACACAAACGAATACAGAGGGTAGATGTGAGCAATACAGTAGAAATATATTTTCCTAAATTATAAGATTTTCACAACTTTAATTCTTTTAACGTTATATTACATATTCTGTAACAGGGAACAGTTGTTAGATCAATGTGAAAAAGTGAGTGTGTGTAGTTGAGATGTGGTACTTTGAGATGAATTCACACACTGGCTCGATATGAACAGCAAGATGTCCAGGCATGAGACACTTTTTACAGCATTAAGTGATCATGAATTACCTTGATTATTCAGCTGGACTTCTATGAAAGTTGTCTTCTGTCTTGTTTCTGGTCTTTAATGATGCATGTTTAAAGACTGCATCTGAAAAAAACAACAAATATGTTAGTGTTGGAGGAAATAAAAGAAAAAATAAGACATTATTACATTTAACACATGTGAAGGCTCTCATTTATCCAAGTTTCCATAATTAAGACTGAAAGTTTTGACTTCTTTTTAAACCTTAAAACTTACACAGACTGTAAGACGTACTGTAAACTAAATGACTCAAATAATGTCACAGATTTTTCCACCTGGATTATTGAGCATGCATCAGGGAATGTCACTTTTCATTTATATCAATTTTTACATTTTAGATAACATTTTAATTTAGCAATCCTAGCCTTTTGATTCTGTTGTTTTAAACTAACAGTGGCATTTCTGTCCAAAGCAAACCTGTCATTATTAAAAAACACATTTTTGCATTACTCTGAAAGCTATAAGTTGTGCTTTATAATGTATTTAATGGAGGGACTATGGACCAAATAACAAAACAATGATAGTCTGATGAAGTTTTAACAGTCAAATATTTTGTAAAATGGTTGAGAATTTTTTTTTATAGATAACTGTGGAATATTTTAGATCTATTCTATTCAATGTAAAGTCCGAATAATTTAATAATACTGTATACTAAGCAAGCAGGGCAGAGAGCTAAAGTAGGTAAAATATATAATCCCCTCTCTCCTACTTAAGTCAGAAGATTTAGGTCGAATATCTTTTAATATTTTGATACAGAAAGAAAACGTGAAAATAGTGGTTGTCTCAGCTGATTACTGTTAGGATTTCTTTTACCCAACCTACAAAATAATTTCTAAAACTCGTACCTCATCTTGCTGTGAATCCTCGTCTTTATCTTCATCTTGAGTCACTGCCTCGGCGCCATTGACTTCCTCCTGGATCCTGATGTCCGGTGTCCCATGCAATCTTCACAGAACACCGGCGGCGGTTCCGCCACACTTTTAAATGGGCCGCTGCCGCTCGTGACCGTCATTAGCAGTTGATGAAGTTTTAGAATTCGACCCATTAAAAAAGGTTGTCACTTTCGGTAGTGAAGAAACATACGTTATTGTTTTTTGACGCTTTTTACGTTTTTCAGCTCCGCTTTTCTGTCTCCTGTCTCCCGCTTCCTTCTCAAACAGCAGGCGAGCATACAGCACTTCCTGGATTAGTGGGTGACGTCATGACGCATGACGGAATAGTCCATTTTAGTAGGGGGGTACAGAACTCAACCGTTTTTTCTGTTGCGTTTTTAAAGATAGTTTTCATCGTAACTATAATTATTTTTATGTTAAACGTACATTAACAAGCAGGAGCAATGTTAGGGATGTAGGTGACGGCTGGGGTCCCTGCTTATTGGCGGCCCATGCTCATTGGCGGCCCCAGGCAGCGGCCTCATTCGCCTTAATGGTAGATCCGCCACTGATGAGGGGACTTGTTTAAAACCTTCATATGAGTTTTCCTTTCAGCTGTGCTGCACACTAGTTAGATGAACGTGTTATACCTTGAATACTGCCAAAGTAATTGTCCTGTTTGCTGTTACCTTCTGAGAGAAAACGTCTGTACATCTAGAGGCACGATGATAACATGTTTTTTCTGTAATTGAACTACAGTATACCCAAAGGGGGAAAATGGTACTTTATCACATATGGCCAATTTAGAGCTGCTTGTTGAACAAATATGTTTTTGGAATTCGGGAGAAAGCCAGTATCCCAAAAAACAACAACAAAAAAAACATGAAGAATATTCAAAATTCAAATATAAAAGCAGCAGTCAAAAGTTTATGGAGGGCCCATGTACCGGTAGCTCTAAAGTTGTGTTGCACGTTGCAATCTTTCTGGCCATGCCTTTAGGTCACTAAATGTGCAATTAGGTGTTGTTTGGTTTCAAAGATATATATATATATATATTATTTTTACCTTTAAATAATTTTTTAGAACACAGGATTTAAGGAGTGCTCGGGATGAGATTAGCCAGGGTCGACTTGTGTCAAGTGGCTGGACCCTGGTAATAATTGTTTGCAGTTCTAGTCACTGCTTGTATCTGTAAATTTGTTCTACGGTCACAAAACCTACAACCTATACAATACAATACAATACAACTTTATTTATAAAGCACTTTAAAACAACACAGTTGGCCAAAGTGCTGTACACTAACGAACAAGCATAAAACTATAAACTCAAAAAATACCATAAAAGTGATGAACTACCAGATCAAGACAGCAAACAGTAAAAACTATAAAACAAAAACTTAAAAACCATAAAACCAACATTTCAAGCTGTGTTAAACGCCAAAGAGAAAAAATGTCTTCAGGGCAGATTTAAAAACAGGAAGTGAGTCAGTTTGTCTGACGTGCACAGGCAGCTCGTTCCACAGTTTAGGGGCAGTGACTGAGAACGCTCGGTCACCTCTCAGCCTCCTGTTGGACTTTGGGACGACCAACAGCAGCTGATCTGCTGACCTCAGAGAGCGTGAGGGAGTGTACGGCTGGAGAAGGTCGGACAGATACTGTGGGGCGAGACCATGAAGACATTTGAATACAAACAAAAGAACCTTAAAATTAATCCGGAAACAAACTGGGAGCCAGTGTAGTGATTTTAAGACAGGGGTGATGTGTTCTCATTTCCTGGTACCAGTTAAAAGGCGAGCAGCAGAATTCTGAACCAGTTGAAGTCGAGTCAGTAATGACTGGCTCAGACCGACATAAAGTGAATTGCAATAGTCCAGACGAGTTGTGATGAAAGCATGGATTAAAATCTCAAAATGATGTTGTGACCATAGATGGGGTCAACAACATAGACCAAGCAGTAAACTGACATGGAAATTTCACTGATGATCTGGCACTAAAATTACATTTTTCAGATTGTTTGCATGTATTTGTGCAGTAAAGGAGCTGGAAGGCTGCAACCAGTAGGTGAGAGTTGGTCAACAGGAGAATGCTGAAGGTGCCTGATTGGGGGCACAAAGGCTCCTGCTGGTTTTTCAACAGAAAAATACGGTAACTGCAGTCAGAAGTCTCTGGTCAGCATAAAGAGACTTTGTGTAATCAAAGTTTCTGTTGCAAGAAATCGTTACAAATTACATTTGAGCCCCAGTCCTGGGAGTCCTTGTTTAATTAAGAGGAAGGGATTTTTTCTCTGTGGTTTGGGGTAAAGTGGGTAGGGCAGACAAATGGACTTAAAAAGAGAGCACAGACTGGTGGAAATCAAAAATAAATTATTGACAAGCCTTGCTCCAAGCATTCAGAGATAGTTTCTGAACTCTGATTCAAACACAAGCTAATGTCCCGGTTTTAACTGTAGGTCACTGATCTTAGAAGCTTCACTTTGCAAATATGCACTGCAGAACATTACCCCCAATTTACACTACATGCGTTCCGGCTCCGCTCCGGTCCGACCTCCGCAGCAAATACGCACCCATTATAACCAATGAGAGCGTTTACGCCAAATTTACACTACATGCGTTCCGGCTCCGCCCCGCTCCGGTCCGACCTCCGCAGCAAATACGCACCCATTATAATCAATGACAGAGTTTACACTGGCTCCGCACGGCGGCGGCGAGCAGCGGCGAGCGGACGGCAGTCCGTCAAAATTAGAAATTTTTCTATTTCTGCCGGACGCCGGAGCTGTGCCGGAGTCAACTTTTGAAGATTACGTCGCACCAACAGGAAAAGGAACGAGCACAACTTCCGTATTTACAAAATAAAATCACCACGGGCGGACTAATCCTAGCTCTATACGGATTTATTTGTACAAAAATGCTGTCAAACTATCATTTATGACTACGCCTACAAACGCAATACAAGAAATAAATAAATAAATAAAGTATTTTATTCTGAAATGTAATACATCACTTCCTGTTGCTCAAACCATGTCCTGTCGCTCATTTACGAGAGAAGATCAAGGCAGCAGTCTCTACTGTTGTTCTCCTTCTTCCACCGAATGAATTGTTTTGTTCTGACTTACTTATTTATCACTTGATTTATCGCGCGATCTCGCAATTCCCGCGCATGCGTCTCGGAGCAGCGCATCCAGGCGGACCTGAGCTGAGCGGAGGAAGTGTAAACTAGACTTTGAGAGGCTCAGCTGCGACCTGCGGAGCGGAGCGGGGTGGAGCCGGAACGCATGTAGTGTACATTTGGCGTTACACTGGCTCCGCACGGCGGCGGCGAGCGGCGGCGAGCGGACGGCAGTCCGTCAAAATTAGAACAGATCCTATTTCTGCCGGACGCCGGAGCATACCTGTCAAGTTTTGGATTTAAAAATCAGGGAAATTTTCTGCCGGGTACGCCGAGCCATCCCACTAGCCCAGGGATCTGCAACCTTTATGATCAAAAGAGCCATTTCTGCCCCTTTGTTCACTAAATTAAACGTTTCCGGAGCCACAATACCTGCTACAACTGGGATTCTCAACTGGTGGCCCACAGACCACTTTAAGTTTGTTAGAGGACAATTTTCTGACCTGTAGTTTTCTGGCCATTGTAAAGCTGAAAATATCTAACGATTTGTTGATATTTTTACATTTTAAGACTAAAAAAGACCAGATTATCATAAAGAAGGAAAAATAATGTGATCTTTCCCAATTAAAAAATAAAATAATGAACTATGCAGGTCTAGGTAAATTATTTTAATTGTGGAAAAATTAAATATCCTACTTCGAATAAATAAAGTTAACTTATGTTTTACTCCTTCTATTAGTTCTAGTATTCACACATTTGCAAAGGAAATGACAGGAAAAACTGCTAAAACTAGCCCTTTTTGTTGTTATAAGAACAAATAAAATTCAGTTTAAAGTTAGTTTTGATCAAAGCTTGGAAGAGCCACTGCTGAGGGACCAAAGAGCCGCATGTGGCTCCAGAGCCGCAGGTTGCAGACCCCTGCACTAGCCCAACCAAAGTCCAGGACCCCTTACATTTTAAGACAGGTTTACAAGAAATCTAAAATAACTACCTATCAGCCTCTTTCAAACCAGTTATGTGATCACAATCTGATAGGCCTACCTTTGTGCTTGATGGATTTTTCATGCTGACGGACATCGTTCCTTCCCCCATGAGAGACACTAAAGTCGCAGTTACAAATCTTACAAAATGCGTAATTGTGCCCCACCCTACTCTTCTTTAGGAAAGTAAATTTGCTGTCCCATTTTTCAAGATATTTACATGAAGTCTTAACTTTTTTGGCAGGGATGCGTTCTCTCTCGTTACATTCTTTCATCTCTGTGTTTTTCCGGGTTAGGTTTGTTGATTCCCGTTGCCAACACTAACATTGCAAGAACTGCCACCGAGGCTACTGCAGGTGGCAGTTCTCGCGAGGCTAGTGACAGAGGCACTGGAATGTTTTATTTTTTATAATATAATACGGGAGATTTACGGGAAAATAATAATTCGGGATGACGACAAGAAAGAGGGGTAAAATACGGTAGTTTCCCAGCCAAAACGGGAGACTTGACAGATATGCGCCGGAGCTGTGCCGGAGTCAACTTTTAAAGATTACGTCGCACCAACAGGAAAAGGAACGAGCACAACATCCGTATTTACAAAATAAAATCACCACGGGCGGACTAATCCTAGCAAAAATGTACTTCTTTGAATGATCTACAATACTCATCCATTACAGAGCAAATGTCCTGAAAATATCTCAATGCAAAAAACAATCAAACAGCGAGGCAGTCTCTACTGTTGTTCTCCTTCTTCCACCGAATGAATTGTTTTGTTCTGACTTACTTATTTATCACTTGATTTATCGCGCGATCTCGCAATTCCCGCGCATGCGTCTCGGAGCGGCGCATCCAGGCGGACCGGAGCGGAGCGGAGGTAGTGGAAACTGGACTTGAAACGCTCAGCTGCGACCTGCGGAGCGGATCGGGGCCGGAATGCATGTAGTGTAAATTGGGGGTTAGAGTTGTTTAAATATACAGCCTGGTACATGCCCGTTACTAGGTACATACCTATATGTACCAGGGACATATGTTCCTGGTACATACAGTATGTACCAGGAACATATGTTCCTGGTACATACAGTATGTACCAGGTAAATATGTTCCTGGTACATACCTGTTAGGTACAGGTACATATGTACCTAGTACTGTTATGACCAAGGGGCTGGCTGCAGGCCCCGGTCACTCAGAAGCTTCCTCTAGGACCCAAGACCCACCTCCAGCCCCGTGTCATTTCCCCCAGTTCGGGACTGTTTTTAGAGCTGCTGGTCCAGTTTAACCCAGTCAGAACCGGTTCATAATTTCATTATGATCCCGTCTCTGAGTAGATCAAAAATCCCAGGACCAGTCTACAATATCTAACAGTACCAGGTACTGTACATATGTACCTGGTACATACTAGGCATGCTCCTAGTACATACTAAATGTAGATGTCAAGTGTGGACTCAACACATACCTGGTGCCAGATCTGTATTATGAATGTCTGCCAGCATTTATTCACATGCTACACTGAGTTGTTTGCTGTAGCATGCAAACAACTGTTAGTTCATATTAAAAGGCTTCGGGTTAATTTTTACCCAAAGTTTTTGGGTACAAAATAAACTGTCTTCCACGGGTTTCTTTGTAACCATCTTTACCAATGGTTACAAAGTAATAATAATAATAATAATTGTGTATGTTCCTTTGTACTGAAACTCAGGCACAAAAATTTCCTGTGGGATCAATGAAGTTCTATCTTATCTTATCTTAATAATAATAATAATTAGGTGTGGTAAGACCTTGACATATGGGCTGAAGCTCTGGTTGTGTTTTCATCCTCAGGCGTTAAGCTACCTCAAACACCATTTGACTGCCTGAAAATAAAGACAGTGTTACCAAGTGTGTGTTTTTGTTCATAGTCTTTTGTTTCTTGAGATTTCTGTGCCTAGTTTGACTTACACGTGTTTACATCTTTTCAGTTTTTCTGTTCATCTGAGCAGTCATTCTTCTGCCCTAAGTTAGTTTCTTCCTCTGTGATTTTCCAGTCAGCAATCAACTCAGGTGCCTCCACTTTCCTCTTACCTCTGTCCTCTATATTCAGCAGTGCATTACAGGTAGTCCCCAACTTACGAGCGAGTTCCGTTCCTGTGAGTTGCTCGTAACACGAAAATTTGTAAGTTGGAACACGAAGCACGTGTTCTCGTAAGTCCGGATTTTCGCTCGTAAGTTGGAACATTTATGCTAGCGCTACTACGAACACTCGTTTTTCATCAAAAACGTTCATATTAGTTCATAAACATGGTCGGAAACGTGTTTCCAAACGGTTAGCTAACACACTTTCATCTAAAAACACAAAAAAGTGCTGTATTTTTTACAAATTTACTTCTCTTTCGCCAGCTCGTAAGTCCGGGACCTCGTATGTAAGAGCGCTCGTAAGTCGGGGACTACCTGTATTAGCTTTCACAATGCCACAGCCCTGGTTCTCCTTGTACTACCAGTGGTCTTTGTGTTCTTTGTGTTTGTGGTTTCAGCTTATTTTGTAATTAGTTTTTCTGCCTTCTCAGCGTTTTTGTTTAGAATTACATTTTTTAGATATTTTTCTAAACTCAGTGTGTCAGTCTGCATTCTGGGTTCATGCTACATAAACCAAAACAAGCAGTTGTGCTTTTTATGTCTTTCTTATAAGCAGTTTTGGCTGTGAGACACCTGCCGGGTTCAGTCTGTGTGTAGGATGTGTGGGATTTAGGCACATTGTACTAGGCATGGTAAAGGTTTAAATCCATAACAGCTGTCAAAACACTTAAAAGCATAAAAATTAAACCACTAAAATTAACACAATTTCTACCATATTAAATTATGGCTTGGGAGTTAATATAACATTCATTCATTCAATCTTTAATTATACAGGTTAGTCTCAATGAGCCTCGAGGACTCATTTACAAGAGAGACCTGTTTTAAACAAAGAACACAGATGAGGTACAAACAACAATAGACAATCATATGAAAAGCATATACAATGAAAAAGTAAATAGAAGATATGATATAAAAACAAAACAAAAACAGTTACACTATGAAGCGATGTAAAATAATAAAAACAGGAACGTCTGCGTTGGTTTTTGCCATGAACTTAGCAGTTGTTTAAAATCCCTTAGAGAGGTCAAAGTCGAGAGCTTCAGATCTTTTGAAAGGTCTTTCCAGGATACAGGAGCGGCGTAAGAGAAGGTCCTTTTTCCAAGTCCGCTCCGCACTGAGGGGATGCTGCAGGTAGTTATGTCCAGAGAGCACACTGCCTAAGCATGAAGGCAGCAAACCAAGATTAAGATTATACCATAACTGAAACTTAATGGGAATTTATAAAAATTCTGATGGAAAATGACAAATATTCCAGTTTACAACTAAATTCAGAGATCAATAGCTGGGAATATTTCAGCACAGCTCATTTTTATATGAGTTTTGCTGCAACGCTGTCCTCTGCTCTGTTCCATTGTCAACTCTATTCCTTGCAGCTTTTAGTCAGAAAGAGACGGCAAGCTTGATTGTTACGCTATTTTTTTTTACACTTTAGCTTTCAATCCCATTTTACTCCCCTGTGACTATGTTTACATGCGGGGATTATTTAAGAGACTTCAGTCGTGACATGCCAGGACAGACCAAAGTGTTCAAATGTAAACAAACAACTCTAAATGTTGGCAACAAAACATGATTCTAATATTTTTGCAAGATTATTTTAGCATTCGACTCTTGTTAGTATTCAGTGGTTATTGTCCCGTGTTGCGCAACAAAAAAGGGGATTTGGAAATACCCTCAGTTCATTCTTGCATGATGTGAGCATGATAACTTGAAAAAGAAGTGAGGTGTCAAGTTCCACGTTGGTGTGTGACTGCATCTAGACACAAGAAAGGCTTCCATCTCTGGATAAAAGTATGAGGACATTTTGGCATAGGGACAAATTAAATATAAAATCTCCTGATTCATTTGTAGATTTACAGAACAGTTTAGCATGGACACATACATAAAAAACAGTTTCACACAGATCTAGCCAAACATGCCTCCTCCCTCACCTCAATTCCAACATCCCACCCCTGACATTAGCACTGTAAAATTGGTTTTAAAGTCCATCTTCCTTAGTAATATTTTCTTTAATAAAAATTATAACTGTACTCAGGGGCTCGTATGCTGCAGTTTTTACTGATGCAAGAGTGCAGTTTCTGTAAAAGACACGTGTGGGGGTTTAAAATACACTGTCCAAGTAAAAAGCAGGTCTGTTGTGCTTTATGTTTAAAGAGAAGCAGCAGTTGATCAATGTGAGGGAGATGGGCCTGGTGAATGGGGTTTGACTTGTGTGTGAGTGCCATGCTGTCAGCTGTGTCCGTTTCCAAAGCTCTGAAAGAGTCCTTGCTTTGTCTCGTCAAACTCCACCCAGCACATCCCAGAAAAACGCCCGTGTCACCATCTTGATTGTCCGCACAGACTGAGATGGATTTTCTATTAAATAGTGAGGGTTACTGTTAACCCATTTTTCATCCCCATGCCCCAATCTCATCTACCTCCTTTTCTCTTTTTGTCACTGGTGGAAGGTAAAACGCATAGCAGCCTATAGCAATGAAAGCTACTGTCTGTCAGAGAGCCTTCAAATGATCACCTGTCTGCCACTAAATTGCTTTTCCTCTCTGCCTCCCTTGTGTCACCTACACAGAATCACAAAGAAACCAGGAAAGGAAAAAAGCCAATTTTCTTTGTAAAATGCTCCGTATCTGTCAGCAGGTTCACAATTGAAACATTTATCATGGTCTTGATTAAGGCCCAAAGCATTATTTTCCATCTGGAGAGCACCACTCCTCCATTCCAGAAGGATTCCATCTAGATTTGCCACATGTAAGATGTCTGGACTGAGTTTCTGTGTGGGTGCATCGGGTACATTTACAGCCTCTGCTGATGGTGCATGTAGACCAACCAGGCTGTCTGATCCCTCGAGGGAGGAGGGGAGATGTTTCATACATCTTGTAGAAACAGCCGAACAGGACAGACTGAGCTTTCTTAAGCATACAGTGACTGCAGATTGAAAACAGTTTACTCAGCAACATCTTTTTGGTGGATCTTTGGCATTAAAAAAGGCTAATGTTTGGAGTATCTGAGGCTTTTTTTTTTTATATAATGGAAGACATGCCATCAGCTGCATTGATTCTGTTCTATCTTTGTGGCAGTGTGTCTTATATTTGATTAACCAAAAGACAATGCTTATTACTCTACAACTTGCTGAAGTTCACTTACCGTATTTTTCGGACTATAGGTTGCACCCGAGTATAGGTCGCACCATCCAACTATTGCCAAAGAATTGGAAAAATCCAGATATAGGTCGCACCTACGTCAAAATGTGGACCGTGTTTAGCTCTGCTGCAAATGTCTCTTCCACAGGAGCACGCAGCAAGGCTTTTAAGAAGATTAACACTTAAAAACAATTAATTGTTTGATAAAAAAAATTATAGCAAATATGTGTCTGAGCTGAACTTTTCTTTAATAAATGAATAATTTTAGCAGGATAAACACCTAAAAATATACATTTGTTAGCTGACATTATTGTAAGAGTGTCTCAGTTTAATTTTTATTAATAAATGATTACAAATCAGCTTACAGGAAGCCCTCGAGTTACGTCAGGGATTGGGACCTACGGGTGTGACTTAGGTCGATGTTGTCGTACCTCGCGGACCAAAAACACCTGCCTGTCGTAGGTCCGCGTTTCTGACATAGGTCGCGGCTATACCGCTAACGGAGTGCCGCACACATATTTAATGGCATGAGACTGAACAAGCAGACATACTAGGCCATAAACATGCACAGAACTGTACAGTAAATGAATACAGTACTGTACAATAAATAAAAAATATAATGTCTTACTTTGAGCTGGTCAAAGCCTGCCTTCGTCTTTTAGCATCAGCCGTCCGAGCTCCCCCAGCTTCCTTACGCTCCACACGCACACACGTGGTCAAAACTGTTTAAAAGAATGACTGTTAGCTTCTTAACTTCATACATTTGGAGCCAGAAAAAAAAAAAACTTACTGAAAGCCGTTTCTCCGCGATAATCCTCCATCCAAAACAAGCTCGGCGTTAGCTACGGTTAGGCCCCGCCATTAGCAGCAATGGTTAGCATGTCAGTTCATTCAAAAAGGCTGTCGGCTTTGTATCTCCGCGTTAGCTCGGTGTCCCCCGACTGCCAGGCGGACATTTGCGGCGAGCTCCCGGCCGCAGATGGCCCCTCCGCGGCATGTCGGCTCGGTGTCTTCGCCTGTGTTAGCTGCTCTGTTAGCTGCTGTCGTTAGCATGTCAGTTCATTCAAAAAGGCTGTCGGCTTTGTATCTCCGCGTTAGCTCGGTGTCCCCCGACTGCCAGGCGGACATTTGCGGCGAGCTCCCGGCCGCAGATGGCCCCTCCGCGGCATGTCGGCTCGGTGTCTTCGCCTGTGTTAGCTGCTCTGTTAGCTGCTGTCGTTAGCATGTCGGGCGGCGTTGTGGGAGCGATCGCGGGGCGATCCGCGGCTGCTCCTCCGGGCCTGAGACGTCCACAGAGTTGACCGAGTGTTTCCAGCAAATTTATCCGTATGAGTCAGAGTCAGAGTCAGAGAGAATTTATTGTCATTTGCACCGCATGTAGTACATGTGTTGAAAACGAGATTATGTACACAGGGTCCCAGTTACATCCAACAACAAATGCAAGAGAAATACAATAATAACATCTAGGATTAACTAAGAGAGACATCACATCAGCTAGTAATACACTAAGCCCTAATGTAGTAGAAAAACATCATTATAAACAGCAGCACGAACATGAGCAGATGGTCACAGATGAACGCAGCAACAAGAAAC
>JBBPBX010046906.1:0-26387 GCA_038048925.1 Garcialebias charrua | reverse complement strand
AAAAGTGACCCGCCATTTTCCAGCCAATAAAAACAAAGTTTGTAACCAGCCAATAAAAACAGAGCTTTAATTTGAATCAGCCAATAAAAACAGAGCTTGAATTCAAATTTCAACAGACCACAAGGGGGCAGAGCCATATATGGCTCTGAGGGGGAGGGATCAGAATGCTTTGCCTGTTGAAATTTTTTCTAAGTGCTGATGTTCTACAGAAACTGCATACTGAACCTTTAATATCACATCACAGCACATCAGCAGGAGAGTTATGGAGCATGGTGAGTGCAAATAATACACATGACCTTGACAAAAGTCACAACAGAAGTTGTGTCAAGACACTACAAAAACATTCACATAAAAAAGCCAGTTAGTAAAGTTCTCTATCTAAGGAAGCTGCAGATTGTGTTGAATCTTCACTTCCTCACAATCTCCCATCCTGAGCAAGCACAAAGGCAACAGTGGAAAGGAAAAACTCCCTTTTAACAGGAATAAACCTCCAGCAGAACCAGGCTCAGGACGAGCTGTCATCCCAGTGGCGGCTCCAGAGATATTTTTCTGCAGGTGCTAAGGCGGGGCTAAGCATTTTACTGAGGATGTTATGAAGGATCATTTGTTCTTTCAGTTCTCAAGGTCAATGTGTGTCATTCACATCACATGTGGTACATAAGGTGGAACAAAACTATGGACAGGGTCCCAGTTACATCCAACAAAAATACAAATTGTAAAGAAAAACAGTAAAAAAGATCCGAGACATGAAATAAGAAATACACTAAACTAAAAATACACTAAGCACTACTAGTATGAAACAACAGCAGCACGAACATGAGTCTGTGTGAGCAGATGAGGACGAGTGAACACAGCAACATGAAACAGATCAGCAGCATGAGATCAGCAGCACATAACCAAATGGTATTACAGTGATTTGTTTTCACAGTGATAATTCAGACTAGGGGTTCATGAGTCTAACAACCTCGGGGTAGAAGCTTGTAGCCATAACGAAGGGTGAGATGGAGGAAGAAGGATGACACCTTTTCCATCTCAGCCCCACTACATTTGTTTTATTTATTTTTCATTCATTAAAGTTTGGCACCCACTGGTCAGTTTACTGACCAACAACAACTTAATCAATATATTCTACAAAGTACTTCAGTGACTGATTCTGATTAGTAAAGGGTGAATATGTTATTACAGGGAGTTCTATACCAGAACAAATGAATAATCATCCGAATAAAGTTGTCTTTTAAGTTTTATTACAAAAATAATCAAACTAAAAATCAACAACAATAATAAACAAGCAATAATAATAAATCAGTCAAGGCTTAATTCTCTTGTCTAAGGCAAAATGAACTCTTTGAGCAGGAATTATTTCAGTTTTATACGCGCATGAATTTAGATGCAGTGAGGCTATTTTAATAAAGTTTATTTTGGATTTTGGTTAAAAGTAGTTATTTAATGTGACCAGATAAGTCATTTATTATCACTGCAAGCCAGGAAATGATTTATCAAGTTGTATTAGCTAAAAATGGCATAACCAGAGGCATCATGTCACCAGTTTCTGCTCCTTACTGGGTCAGTGTTGAGAGCATCACTCATCTTTGTGGGCTTCAGCTGGTGGATTAGATTGTTGTTGTTTTTAACTCGATATAATCACTGATTTTTTTTATTAGTTGTGTTTTGCGAGGAAAATATCACAACAACCACATGTTAAAGAATATTAACTCGGATGAAAAAGAAAATAATCTGATATTTTCTTGGGGGTGCTAAGGGGGTGCTGTGACTTTTCCAGGGGGGGCTATAGCACACCCTAGCTCCCCCCTGGAGCCGCCTCTGGTTTTGACCGGCTGGGTTTGAGAGGACAGGAAGGAGAATCAGACAAACACAGAACGGCAGGTCCAGATGTACTTTCTGTTGGAGGAAAGATTTAAAAAAAAAACTTTAAGATAGAAATAATTACAAATACAAACAAGTGGAGTAGAGGAATTAAAGACAGCAGCAGTGTGAGGAAATGTGGTCAGTTTGTCCTCCAGCAGTCTAAAACCCCCAGTATACTCCCACGTACATCCGTTCACGTGTACGTATGTGCGTACTGTACGCAGAGGGTTCAGACATCATACTGGAGTATCCATCCTGAGCAGACAAGGGGCGTTTACCTACAGGACAAATTGAGATTGCCGATTGGTCATTTGCTGACACGCCTACTGAATTGATTGACAGGTCAGAAAAAAAAAACAAGTGCTGGCATTCTCAGCCGTGTTCTGTTTTTATATGTTATTAATAAAAAGTTCTAAAAAAATTAATAAAAAAACAGCAGCCCACACATCAGACCAGCCCACCAGGAAATCTCCAGAACCTCCCGCAGCCACGCTGGACCTGAGTTTAATTTGCTCGTGACAAACTCGTTAATTTCTCATAATTTTAGTCATGCTGTCAACGAAGGAGGAAGAGATCTCTGCCTTTTGGCAACAAAAAAAAAAAGAAAGAAAATACCAGATCAGGGATGAAGAAGGGGAATTTAATACATCGGCGTCACATACAAAACAGTCCGGCGTCGGGCAGTTTATTGTGCAACGCCGCATTTGCGTACGCGGTTGTAAAATTTGAGCTGTGAGCGTACATGCCCTGCGGGAGTATGCTTGTACCTCTGCGTACATACGTGCGTACCTCTGTGCATGGACGTACGCAGGAGTATACTGGGGGCTTAAGCCTATAGAGCTTGGAATCGTGACGTCAGCGGACCGGGATCGCGCAAAGCATCCCGGTACTTTAGGACACGGAGTCTGACGTGACCGGGGTTTGCGTTAGTTGTAGTGTGTTATCCTAGGTGAAATACGCTGAATTGGTGACTACTTGTTGTGTTGTAAACTGTCACAATCGTTCTCACGATCGCAGGGGGAGCCGTATTGCAAATGGAGTCCGTTTTTTCATCTTTCCGGCATGAAAACAACACAGAGGAACACAGGTTGCTAAGCTAACAGAGACATGGTGACATGACCTGTTAAACGAACAAACATCACTTTCAGGAGTATTTCCAGACACATGTTTGTGTGTTCGAAGCATTTCCACACAGGTAAGGTTTAAATAAATAATATTACACTTATTAACTGCTCATATGTAACACAGGATCGTTTACAAACAGCTAGCTGGCTGGCTAGCTAGATCATCTAATCAAGTTCTTTTATCTCTTCTTAGGCAAGCCAGCGTATGAATTCCTACATTGTGATCCTGACTGGGTACCCTCTTTACATCTCGGGCACACCGAAGTCAAAACAATGAACACTGCCCGATTTGCCCGTCGGACCAAGAGACACAAATCAACCACAGAGGACAACACTGCACCTGCCACACCACCAGATCTGCGTAGCCAGACATCAGAGATGGATGAAACTGCTCCTCCAGGTGTAGCTGCTCAGAGTTTTTCTGAGGATGAAACAGCCCAGGGGTCCGACGTGGTTCAAGGTGTACAGAGGTCCGAGGTGGATGAAACCGGCGCGGGGTCAAAGGGTGATGAAGCTGCACTAAAGGACAGTGCTGAAACACTGCAGGAATGTGGACTGTGTGTCCTCAGAGGTGCTGAAATTAATCGCTTGCTGGAGGAAAACAGGATCCTGAAGGAAGAGCTGTCCCAAAAGAAAATGAATGAGCAATTCTTAAAAGATGATGCAATTGTCAAGTATTACACTGGGCTTCCATGTTTGGCTGTTGTGATGGGTGTGCTGGCTCAGCTGCTCCCCTGTCTTCCACAGCCTGGAAGAAATCTTTCACATTTTCAGATGCTCCTTCTAACTTTAATGCGCTTGAGGCTTAATCTGCTAATCCAGCACATTGCACACCTGCTCTGCATCAACCGAAAGCTTGTGTCCACCACATTTAGAAAGACTATAGGTGTAATGTTTACACACCTCAGCCCTTTGGTGCACTGGCCAGAGAGACATTATTGTTTGCAAGGCCCCAGTGTTGTTTTGAAAATATGAATTATTATCTGTGTGAACATTGACTGATGAACTGAACGTGAAAATGTATCTACTTTTGCCCAAGTGTTGCTTCGATGCTGCATGCTGTAAATAAATTATTGCAGATTAATTCAGTTTGTAGTCTCTTGTTAAATAATGTTGAACATGTCTAAGTTACAGTAACACAACAGATCAACCGAGTTTACGATTATCCGTCACCACATGGGTAAAATATGTGACATTTGTAGTGTTAACAAGAATAAATACAGTTCAAATACAATAAACACAGAAAATGAAAACTTCTTGCAGATATACCCTGATGCATGCTCAATAATCCAGGTAGAAAAATCTAAAAAAGCTAAGTCTGGTCCTCTGGACATTCAAAAGTTGAATGTCCAGAGGACCAGACTTAGCTTTTTTAGATTTTTGCAGATATATTTCACATTAACAATGTGCTAAAATTACATGTTAAGGTGCAATTTTATCTGATATTTGCACAACAAAGTGAGTTTTAGAAAATGTAAGCATGCTTTGCAACTAATGAGAACTAGGACCAATGAAATATCAAACAAAAATTTTGAGAATAAATTCTGATTCCCGAACCACTGAGTCAGAATAAAAAACAAATTAGCAATAGTACCTTTTGCTTATTCATCATCATCAACTTTATTCAACAGACTTGTGGTCCACAAAATTAAACATAACACACACAACACATACAGAAAGAATAAATTGTAATCATTGCATAAAAAACCTGCATAAAGTCAGAAAGCAGTGCTTAGCTGCCACTTCCTCATTCTTCAACATATCCCTCCCTCCATATGCTGCACCTAGCTAGGAAATTAGCTGTCAGTGACAACTGATTCAGCAAGACATTTTTGTGCATGTGGCACATAACCACGGCTCAGTCTCCGACGGTGCCTGAGTGAGCCCCACGCATGTCAAGTGGAACCACTGGATTTTGCAGTTCTCATTGTCACAGGCCACCATGTCATCCTTCTCCTCAGGACCTTTGCAAAGGCACCACAAACGTTTTTTTGCTATTTTCTGTTTTTTCCGTTTTGGGCCAGATGAGTGTTGCTCTGATAAAGGATTATCACAGGTTGTAGAGGCGGCCGCTCTGGTAGTGACATGCTACAAGTTCTGGTAAACACACCTTCAAAAAAAACTCCTGTGATTTTGTCAAAAGGGTGGTCCAGAAGGTCACATCGGGAAATACTCGTACAACAACACAGTCTTTCTGTGACCACACCACAAAGTCACAAAAAGCTGACTTGGTCACAAACATCTGCATTTGTACCTGCCTGTAGTATTTGTGTGTTTGCTTCAAGTTTAATTTCCCATCACTTTGATAAAGACAAAAGTTGCTGTCATCTGCACAGGCCTGCATGATGAAGTTGTCGCGGTGCTTAAATGGGCATTTTATTTCCAGACATCCTTTCTCACAACATGAGCAGTGGATGATGCCATCTGGAGATGCACCAACCTCTGGAAATTCTGGATTTATTATAAATCCATTTTTCTAGGTTGAAGTTGTCATGCTGCGATGCTGACAGTTTGACATACGTTTCCCTTGCTTGCTCTTCATGATCGACCCCCCATTTCATGGCAGCTGTGCTTGTTGTTTTTCTGGGGTAGCACACATTGCGCACAGCAGACAGAGCTGGTCTGGTGACACTGGAGGACATAACAGCAGAGGCATTAGACTGTGCACAGTCTACTTGTCCCGTGGAACGTAGAATCACCCATGGTTGGAGTGGTGCTTCATTCAGGCGCTGAGAGTGCAGAACCTAGGGGGAAAAATAGAAAATTTCTGCTACATTAATCAACATAAAATTGTAAAATCCATTACCTTCACATCACTACTTTTTCCATAGGTTAGGTTACAAATACAGTATATTCTAAAAACCTAATAAAACTTATGGTAAATAGCCTGTTCTAAAGTAGCAGAAAAGGTATAAATTAATATTATATTGGATGGATGAATGTGTGGATGGCTGGATGGATGTATGAATGTGTGGATGGATGGATGAATGTGTGGATGGCTGGATGAATGTGTGGATGGATGGATGGATAGCTGGATGTATGAATGTGTGGATGTTTGAATGTGTGGATGGATGGCTGGATGGATGAATGTGTGGATGGATGGATGAATGTGTGGATGGATGTGCAGATGGGTGGGTTAGAACCCATTAGAACAATTTAAAAACTTTGTGGACATCTGTTTTGTAAACAAACCTCCTCAACAAAATCATTATCAATTTTGGAACAAGGGCAGATAAAATAATGTTCTTCATGGCAGCTTATCTTTTTAAGGGGTCACTAGAAAAACTCGGGGTGATTTACTTTGATCCGTTTTTCTAAAAATTGTCTCAAAACGCATCTACAGAAATTAAAAACTCATCACAGCAGTTTGAGAAGAAAATGGCAGCAGCTGCGACATGTCAACGTCCCTGTGTGTTCACCTACCTTCGTGAGAACAACAGTTTTTTGGTCGTTGACTTGAGAAATCTGCAGGTCCTGCACCCATCCATTTGTGAACTGAAGATGACTTTCCAGAGATTTATAATTCCTGAACTGCTCACATGTGTAGGCACTCAGACCGCACACAAGGTAGCTCATGTCGGGAGCTGCGGTAGCTCGTTGAAATCACCGGTCCACTGCCTGTGCTCATCTGGATCCAGCCCAATGGAATCAGTTTTAACAAGATAGCGCTGCTTCGCTTCTTTGTTCAGTTTTGTCGCGGTAACGAATCTTTATCTTCTGTTTCTCGCGGTCCATGTTTGTTCTTCGTGTGGTGTTTTACGCCATGTTTGTTTTGGTCAAGGATGTCCGAAAACATGGCGGCGTCGCATTCGTCGTGACGTCATTGCCCAAGCTCTATAGCAGCATAACTAAGGGATAGCTCGGGGAAACAAGTCAACCCTAACTATAGGATTTATCAAAAAGGAAAGTCTTAATTAAAACTGGACAATGTGTCAGCTTCACGGACAGAGATTGGAAGTTGGTTCCACAAGAGAGGAGCCTGAGAACTGAAAGATCTTCCTCACATTCTGCTTTTGTAAACTCTAGGAACCACAAGTAAACCTGCAGCCTGAGAGCGAAGTGCTCTGTTAGGAAAATATGGAACAATAAGATTTGTAATATAAGATGGAGCTAGGTTGTTTAGAGCTTTGTAGGTCAGAAGTAGAATTTTAAAATACATTCTGAATTTGGATTCAAGAATTCAAGGTTCTTTATTTGTCCTTGTGTTAAGAGAGAAAAAGTGTCTCTTAACAGAGGGGGAGGTCTCAGATTCCAACTTTCTAAAACATACAATGCAGCTTTAGGACTGATTCCAAGACAGTTTTCACACTTGATGGGAACAGAGGAGCCTCATCGGTGAATTAGACTAACAAAGACCCTAAGAAACCCCTACTGTTAAGGTGTGATTTGTGATTTGTCAATCTACATAGGTATGTGTGTATCTTATCTCAGTCTTTATAACCTGAACCCCACACTCTGCTCTTTGAATTGAGAAAGCTCCTTGGATGAAGAGCGAAACGTCTTCCGTTACAAATAAAGTCCAGTTGTTGTTGTATTGAATTTTTTTTTTTTTAAATTTCTCATGTCCTGAATGACTGAGAATCTTCACCAGCATATTATTTATTTGTCATTGGCACCACATGTGGTATATATGATGGAATGAAATTATGTACAGGGAGCCAATGGAGAGAAGCTAAAACTGTTATAGTTGTCCATGAAACCCAATGAATCCAATCAGTTACTTAGACCACAAGTATGTCTTAAAGACATAAAAACCTGGATGGCCCTAAATTTGCTGCTTTTAAACTCAGATAAGACAGAGGTTGTGGATTTTGGACCTGAGCAGGAATACATTTTGCGGTCTTTCTTTTTCTCCGGATGGCATAAATTTGGCCTTCAGTTCTAAAGATAAAAATCTTGGTGTTATTTTTGATCAGGACGTGTTTTTTTACTCCCACATTAAAATACTTCCACCTGTGTAGTATCGCTAAAATTAGAAACATCTTATCTAAAAATGATGCAGAAAAACTGGTTTATGCATTTGTCATGTCTAGACTGGACTATTGCAATGGTTTATTATCTGGGTGTCCAAATACTTCTTTAAAATGTCTTCAGTTGATCCAAAATGCTGCTGCCAGAGTCTTAACTGGAGTTAGTAGGAAATATCATATCTCTCCAGTTTTAGTTTCTCTCCATTGGCTCCCTGTCAAATCCAGAATAGAATATAAAATCTTACTTCTAACCTACAAAGCTCTCAACATCCTAGCTACATCTTATATTACAGATCTTATTGTTCCATATTTAAACCAGCCACTAGGGAGCACAAGCCAGTGTCTCTTGTGCCGGTCCCAAGCCCGGGTAAATGGTGAGGGTTGTGTCAGGAATGGCATCCGATGTAAAACACTTTTGCCAAAACCACAATGCGAGTTCATCAAAGTGAAACCATACCGGATCGGTCGAGGCCCGGGTTAACAACGACCGCCACCGGTGCTGTTGACAAACAGGGTGCCGGCGGAAATTGTGCTACTGTTAGTCGAAGACCCCGAGGAGGGAAACGTGTCAGGAGACAGAGGGAGAGGAGGAAAGTGAAGAATGTAGGACTGAGGGTTGCAACTCTAAATGTGGGGACAATGACAGGCAAAGGTAGAGAGCTGGCTGACATGATGCAGAGAAGAAAGGTAGATGTTTTATGTGTCCAAGAGACCAAGTGGAAGGGCAGCAAGGCTCGCAGCATTGGAGCAGGGTTCAAACTGTTTTACCATGGTGTGGATAGAAAGAGAAATGGAGTAGGGGTGGTCCTGAAGGAGGAGTTGGCAAAGAATGTAGTAGAGGTGAAGAGAGTGTCAGATAGGGTGATGTGCCTGAAGGTAGAAGTAGAAGGTCTGATGCTAAACATCGTCAGTGGTTATGCTCCACAGGTTGGATGTGATGGGGAGGAGAAAGATACATTTTGGAAAGATCTGGATGAAGTGATAGAGAGTATTCCCAGGGAGGAAGAGTGGTGATTGGAGCAGACCTGAATGGACATGTTGGTGAAGGAAACAGAGGGGATGAGGAAGTGATGGGTAGGTTTGGTGTCAAGGAAAGAAACCTGAAAGTTATGCACCATAACTCATGTCCCCTGAAGGAAGGGAACGAGGTGCAACATACTTGCTATGGGAATTGTGCCCCCGCGCGATTACCTGAAGGAATATACTCACGCCTTTACGGCTAGGGTGTCACTGCCGCGCCAGAGGCCACGCCTCTAGGTACTTAAGCGGCTNCTTCTTCTTCTTCTTCTTTCGGCTTTTCCCTTTTCAGGGGTCGCCACAGCGAGTCATCCTCCTCCACCTCACTCTGTCCTCTGCATCCTCTGTCCTCACTCCAACTACCTTCATGTCCTCTCTAACTGCATCCATATATCTCCTCTTTGGTCTCCCTCTTTGTCTTTTTCCTGGCAGCTGCATTTCTAACATCCTTCTACCAATATACCCACTGTCCCTCCTCTGGACATGTCCAAACCATCTCAGTCTGGCCTCCCTAACTTTATCTCCCAGTTGTTCAACATGTGCTGTACCTCTGATGATCTCATTCCTGATCTTATCCATCCTTGTCACTCCTAAGGAGAACCTCAGCATCTTCATTTCTGCCACTTCCAGTTCTTTCTCCTGTCTTTTTGTCAATGCCACTGTCTCCAGACCATACAACATAGCTGGTCTCACCACTGTCTTGTAAACTTTTCCTTTGACCTTTGCTGACACCTTTTTGTCACAAATCACTCCTGAAACTTTTCTCCATCCGCTCCATCCTGCCTGGACTCTCTTTTTCACCTCTTTACCACATTCCCCATTTTCCTGGACAGTGGACCCCAAGTACTTGAAGTCCTGCACCTTTGTGACCTCTGCTCCTTGTAGCCTCACTGTTCCACTGGCCTCCCTCTCATTCACACACATGTACTCTGTCTTACTACGGCTGACTTTCATTCCTCTTCTTTCAAGTGCATACCTCCACCTCTCCAAGTTCTCTTCCACCTGTTCCCTGTTCTCACCACAGATCACAATGTCATCTGCAAACATCATAGTCCATGGGGATTCCTGCCTGACCTCATCTGTTAGTGACTAACAGATCCTCCTACCGGTATATTAAATATATAGTCATTCTTATCAAAGCGTCTTGAATAGGAATTAAATAAACACAATTTTTTTAAAATCATATTTTATATTTCTTATTTCAAATTGCACTTAACATGTCTTCAAAAATAGACCCGAACAGTACCACAACAATGTGGTCTTAAATTTAAAGAGGTTGTAGAAGAGGGGGGGGGGGTGCTTTTTTTGAGAATTTCAAAGGCACACCTGACAATCACTCGCGGCACACTAGTGTGCCTAGGCACAGTGGTTGAAAAACACTGTGTTAGTCGGTCCATCACCAGAGCAAACAAGAAGGAGCTCAGAGCCGATCCTTGATGCAATCCCACCTCCACCTTGAAGGTATCTGTCACACCCACAGCACATCTCACCACTGTCCTGCTGTCCTCATACATGTCCTGTACCAGTCTAACATACTTTTCTGCCACTCCAGATTTCCTCATGCAATACCACACCTCCTCTCTTGGCACCCTGTCATATGCTTTTTCTAAATCCACAAACACACAATGGAGTTCTTTCTGACCCTCTCTGTACTTCTCCATCAGTATTCTCAAAGCAAAGATGGCATCTGTGGTGTTCTTTCTTGACATGAAACCGTACTGTTGCTCACAGTCACCTCTTGTCTAAGTCACTGCCATCAGAGTTTTGGTTTTCCCCTCCCCCACTTCAACCAGGTGGTCAGAAATCTTGGAGTGCAGCTTGACTCCAACTTAAAGCTTGATAAACAGATCAGTTCTGTTGTTAAGACCAGCTTCTTTCAGCTCCGTCTGCTCTCTAAAGTAAAGTCACTCCTTACCCGTAGTGATCTGGAGAAGGTCATCCATGCCTTTGTGACCTCCAGACTTGACTATTGTACAGGTAGTCCCCGATTTACGAGCGCTCTGATCTGCGAGGTTCCAGACTTACGAGCTGCACATTTTTGGAAAAAACGAAAAAAATACTGAGTTTTCATGTGTTTTTTCACTTCAGTTAGCAAGTTAAGCATATAAACACACGTTTCCGATCATTTTTATGCACTCAAAAGTAGTTTTTAGATGAAAATAGAGTGTTTTTAGGTGCGCTAGCGAAAACCGTTCCAATTTACGAGCGGATTTCCGGATTTACGAGCGAAATGGCGGCCGTTCCAAATTACGAGATTTCCGGTTTACGAGCGCCTCGTTGTGACGGATCTCGCTCGTAAATCGGGGACTACCTGTAATGCTTTGTATGTTGGCATTAATCAATCCTCCATCTCCCGTTTACAGCTTGTACAGAACTCTGCCGCCCGCTTTTTGACCAACACACGGAAATATGAACACATCACTCCTGTCCTGTCCTCTTTACACTGGCTCCCGGTTCAGTTCAGGATACAGTTCAAGCTGCTGCTGTTTGTTTTCAAAGCTCTGAATGGACTTGCACCTCTCTACATCTCAGAACTTTTGAAAGTCCATCAGCCCAGCAGAGCTTTACGATCTGCCAGTCAACACCTGCTGGAGGTGCCTCGCTCAAGGTACAAACAATGGGGAGACCGGTCATTTTCTGTTGCCGGCCCAAAAGCCTGGAATAGTCTCCCCCTTGAGCTGCGTGCCACCTCTGATCTGACTCTGTTCAAAACCAGACTGAAGACCCACTTGTTCAAAAAAGCTTTCAATCTGTAACTTTTATTACTTTTGGTATTTTAGCATGTAGCATTTTTATTTCCACTGCCTCCTTTTATTGCTGCTGTTTTTATTTTTATTTTCACTGATTTATTGTAACTGTTTTTATATTTTCTGTCCTGTTAAGCACGTTGGTCAATGCAAGGCATTGTAGGAAGGTGCTATACAAATAAAGTTTATTATTATTATTATTATTATTATTATTATTATTATTATTATTATTATTATTATTATTATTATTATTATTATCTCTCCAAGACATTTCCAAACCTCCACTGGTATGTCATCAGGTCCTACTGCCTTCCCCTTCTTCATTCTTTTCAGAGCTTTCCGGACTTCACCCTCACTAATCTTTCCCACTTCCTGGTCCACAGTTTCTATGACCTCTACTCTTCTTTCTCTTTCATTCTCTTCATTCATTAGCTCCTCAAAGTACTCCTTCCATCTTCCTGTCACACTCTCCTCACTTGTTAGAACATTACCATTCCTATCTTTAATAAGCCTAACCTGCTGCACATCCTTTCCAGCCTGATCCCTCTGTCTTGCCAATCGGTACAAGTCCTTCTCGCCCTCTTTAGTGTCCAGTCTCCCATACAACTCATTGTACGCCCTCTGCTTTGCCTTAGCTACTTCCCTCTTTGCTCTATGTCCCATCTCCTTATATTCCTGTCTCCTCTCTTCAGTCCTCTCACTGTCATATTTCTTCTTGGCTAATCTCTTTCTTTGAACAGCATCCTGCACTTCACTATTCCACCACCAGGTTTCCTTATCATCCATTTTCTGTCCAGATGACACACCAAGTACCTTCCTACCTGTCTCTCTAATTACTGTTGCTGTAGTAGCCCAGTCACTTGGAAGCTCTTTCTTACCACCCAGAGCCTTTAACAGCTCGTCTCTGAATTTCTCACAACATTCTTCCTTCTTTAGCTTCCACCATTTGGTCTTCTTCTCTGATTTTACTATTTTTCTCTTCTTCACAACAGTCATTCTACACACAACCATCCGATGCTGTCTGGCCACGCTCTCCCCTGCCACAACCTTACAGTCTCCAATCTCCCTCAGGTTTCCTCTTCTACACAGAATGTAATCGACCTGTGTACTCCTTCCTCCACTCTTATAGGTCACTCTATGTTCCTCCCTCTTTTGGAAATAGGTATTGACTATAGCCATTTCCATTCTCTTGGCAAAATCCACCACCATCTGTCCTTCCTGGTTTCTTTCCTTGACCCCAAACCTACCCATCACTTCCTCATCCTCTGTTTCCTTCACCAGCATGCCCATTCAGGTCTGCTCCAATCACCACTCTTTTCTCTCTGGGAATACTCTCTATCACTTCATCCAGATCTTTCCAAAATGTATCTTTCTCCTCCTCATCACATCCAACCTGTGGAGCATAACCACTGACGATGTTTAGTCAGAGTCAGATAATCTTTATTTTCATTTGCACCGCATGTGGTACATGTGATGAAACAAGATTATGTACACTGGGTCCCAGTTACATTAAACAACAAAATGTAAGAGAAAAACAGTAATAGCATCTAGGATATAACTAAGAAAAAAAACATCAACTAGAAATACACTAATCACTAATGTAATAGAAAACAAAATCATTACAAACAGACAGCCGCACAAACATGAGTCTGTATGAGCAGATGGTCACAGATGAACACAGCAACAAGAAAACAGATCAGCATCAGCATGATGTGATATTTTGCAGTGTTTATTCTTATTATTTATTTATTCATGAGTCTAACAGCCTCAGGGTAGAAGCTGTTCCTCAGTCTAGTGGTTCTACACTTAATGCTCCTCAACCTCCTTCCTGAGGGGAGTGGGGCAAAAAGTGTGTGTGCAGGGTGAGTGGGGTCTTTCATGATGCAGGTGGCTCTCTTCCTGCATCTGGAGGTGTAAATGTCTGTGATGGTGGGGAGACTGACTCCAACATCTTCTGTGCAGCCTTCACCACTCTCTGTAAAGCTTTTCTTTCTGCAGCTGTGCAGCCTCCATGCCACACATTGATGCTGGAGCACAGGATGCTCTCCACTGCACACCTGTAGAAGGAGGTGAGGACTGGGCTACATCAGACCTTCTACTTCTACCTTCAGGCACATCACCCTATCTGACACTCTCTTCACCTCTACTACATTCTTTGCCAACTCCTCCTTCAGGACCACCCCTACTCCATTTCTCTTTCTATCCACACCATGGTAAAACAGTTTGAACCCTGCTCCAATGCTCCAGGCCTTGCTTCCGTTCCACTTGGTCTCTTGGACACATAAAACCTCTACCTTTCTTCTCTGCATCATGTCAGCCAGCTCTCTAGCTTTGCCTGTCAATAGCCGTGTTTCCATCAAGGTTTCTAGATGCGCATTTTGAAGCATCGCATCAGAAAAGCTGAATGGAAACGGCAAAATGCGATTTAACTTCCCCTAATTCGCCCCAAAGTTGATACGCTCGCTTGAGGTGGTTTTTGGGGGTTTCGAAACAGAGCTGATGCGCAAAACGACAGATGGAAACAGATTTGCCGACTCAGTTCTGCCGTAGCGAACATTTACGTCATGTGACTGATCAGCTGTTTCCGCTCCGGACAACATGTAACATCGCTAAAACTAGTTGGCATGACAGAATAAATACAACTTGCCCGATAGCAACACGTACCTGAAATATTCTCTCCATTTTGACGAGATGTGTGGCCGGGTTCTGTTTTCAACCGCTACTTCCTGTTTACTGTAGACATGCGTAACTCTGACGTAATGACGCTGACGTCTGACGTAATGACGCTGACGTCTGACGTAATGACGTTGTGCGTGGCCCGGTAGATAATAATAATAATAATTTGTCACATTTGTCATCTGTGTATGTTTTCCATACTTGACAGACGAAATTGGTCTTCTGCCTTTAACCCAACCACCACCAGGTGGTGCAACGAGCAGCGTAGTTGCGCTTGGGGAGCTGGAGAATTAGATGTGCACTCATAGACACCCCAAGGTGTGTAGTGGCCGTGGCCGTGGCCGTGGCCGGGGCGCGAACCCGCGTCCTTCGGGTCCCAAGTCAAAAGCCCTGCCACTACACCATATTGGCTCCTAGATGCGCTTCAAGCCAGTTGATGGAAACACTTCTGCTTCGCATTAATTTGTATTTACATATTTGCGAGATTTCAAAAATTAGCTAAAAATTCGAAATGAAAATAGATGGAAACACAGTTATTGTCCCCACATTTAGAGTTGCAACCCTCAGTCCTACATTCTTCACTTTCCTCCTCTCCCTCTGTCTCCTGACACATTTCCATCCTCGGGGTCTTCGACTAACAGTAGCACAATTTCCGCCGGCACCCTGTTTGTCAATAGCACCGGTGGCGGTCGTCGTTAACCCGGGCCTCGACCGATCCGGTATGGTTTCACTTTGATGAACTCGCATTATGGTTTTGGCAAAAGTGTTTTACATCGGATGGCATTCCTGACACAACCCTCACCATTTACCTTTGGACAGGCACAAGAGATATACTGGCTTGTGCTCCATAGTGGCTGGTTTGTGAATAAACTAAACTCCAGAACAAAAACCATCTAACTGGACAGCCTCGGTTCTATCTTTAAGATATCCTGATGCCTGCTCAATAATCCAGGTAGAAAAATCTAAAAAAGTTAAGTCTGGTCCTCTGGACATTCAAAATAAAAAAATTAAAAAAGGTTCAAACGTTTCATCATTCGTCCGAAAGACTTCCTCAGTCTGAGGTGCTGTATTCAGCTCAGCCATATAAATAGCACCTTCTCATAGTAGATCAACCAGTTTGCTGCTGACAGCCAAAACCAGCTGCTCACATGATTAAGGAGGACCATCAGCCTAACGATGGATCGTTAGCACCCTGATGGTTGTTTGCTATTCACAGAGGGCTGAGTGATACTAGCAATAACAGCATTGTAAGAGGGGGACAGTTGAACCCGGAGGCCTCCACCTCTGTTTAATGATGGACGGTTTCTTTTCACAAAGATGGCCTCCTTTACTCCTCTCTCAAACCATCGTTCCTCTCTATCAAGGATGTGAACATCTTCATCCCTGAAAGAGTGACCTCTGGCCTGGAGATGAGTGTAGACCGCAGAGTCCTGACCTGATGATGTTGATCTTCTGTGCTGGGCCATCCTTTTGGCCAGTGGCTGTTTAGTTTCCCCGATATAAGACTGATCACAGCCCTCCTGACACTGAACAGCATACACAATATTACTCTGTTTGTGCCGGGGGACTGGATCTTTGGGATGAACCAGTCTTTGCCGTAATGTATTTTGGGGTTTAAAAGCCACTGGGACATTGTGTTTAGAAAATAAATGTCTCAATTCTCGATGAAACTCCCGCAACATATGGAATGACCACTGGTCTGGGTTCCTTCTTTTCACCTGATGGCTGGCTGGAGTCCTGTTTGGGTTTTTTTCTGCTTTCAGGAAGGCCCAGTTAGGATATGTGCATTGCTCTAGAGCAGGGGCCACCAACCTTTTCGAAACTGAGAGCTACTTCATGGGTACGGAGTCATACAAAGGGCACCAGTTTGATAAACTCAAGGGCACCAGTTTGATAAACTCTTTGGAAATAACAAAGCGTAAATTGAAAAAAATTAAAGTATAATAAACATATTTTTAAAAACATATTTTTAAGATAGACATTTAATATATATAAATACAAAAAAAGAATAACAACTGAACAAAATGACATTTTAAATGCAGCTTAGTAGTGAGTTGTGCTATTTTTAGAACAGGTCCGCGGGCACCTCAAATGGTCCTTGGGGGCACCCGGGTGCCCTGCGGGCACTGTGTTGGTGACCCCTGCTCTAGAGCCTGTCTTGTGTGTGATTTCTCCTTAAGCCTGGCTTCTGAGTTAGTGGGGACGCTGTCTGCTCTGTGATACAGAGTCCTGAGGACTCCTAACTTGTGCTCCAGAGGGTGATGGGAGTCAAACTGTAAATACTGGTCTGTGTGTGGGTTTGCGGTACACCTCAGTTTGCAAATGTCCTCCATCAGAAACTGAGACCTCACAGTCCAAGAAAGCCAACCTGCCATTTTTTACATCTTCTCGTGTGAACTTGATATATTTATCCACAGAGTTGATGTGATCAGTGAAATGTTGGACTTCCTGAGATTTAATTTTAACCCAGGTGTCGTCAACATACCTGAACCAATGACTTGGTGGTCTCCCTGAAAAGGACGTCAAGGCTCTCTTTTCTACCTCCTCCATGTACAGGTTGGCAACAATAGGAGAAACTGGAGACCCCATAGCACACCCATGTTTCTGCCTATAATATTGCTCCCCATATGTGAAGTAGGTTGACTGCAGGCACAGTTTCAAGAGTTGACACAGTTGTTCTGTGGAAAGCGTGGTCCTGTTGCTCAGAGTGGTGTCTGATTTTAACCGTAAACAGACCACCTCTACTGCCTCATCAACAGGAATGCACGTAAAGAGTGATGTGACATCAGAGATCATTGTTTCATCAGTCTTCACGTTAATCATGTTAATCATATGAGCAGCTGGTTTTGGCTGTCAGCAGCAAACTGGTTGATCCACTATCAGAAGGTGCTATTTACAAGACTGAGCTGAATTTAGCACCTCAGACTGAGGAAGTCTTTCGGACGAAAGTCGAAACGTTTCTACCCCCTTTTTTTTTTGGAATGTCCAGAGGACCAGACTTTACTTTATTTTATTTTATTTTATTTTATACAGTATATATATCTTTAAGATAGTTTGCAAACCATCCAGCTCTATGTGTAGAAAACCCAACTGTTGTTAGACGGTTACGTAGAATGGAATGATACACAGTATCAAAGGCTTTAGATAAATCTATAAATAGTTAAAGACAACACTGATTTGTATCTAGAACTTCTGTTATTTAGAACCTTTGATGCTGCGGTGGTAGTACATTATTTTTTTATTTTTTTAACCAAATCCTGATTGAGAAATCAAAAGAATAGAATTAGTGGCCAGATATTCTTTTAACTATTCACTAACAAGGGACTCAGACTTTTGCAAGCACAGATATTTTAGAAATAGGTCTATAATTGTTAAAAATCATGACATCATGTTTAAACTCAGGAACAGTCATCTACGCAAACAGTTCACAAGCAGACACATGCTTTTCATTAATGAATGAGGTTGTGAATGAAAGTGTGATTGCGATAATGACTATCAGTCCAATCTATTTTTAAGATTCTTCTCTCATGCCTTTTTTATTTCTACACCATTTTTGCTAATGAGTCACTTACAGCTAAATAGATAGTTTTGCCAGCACTTTCTGCCTCCTGCAGTGCCAACAAACAACACTAGGACTTTTTCAACTAGAAATTTCTCAGTCACAGTGTCACGATATCCTTACACACAGTAGGGGCAAAAAATACATACATTCCTAATTATGAGTTTTATTCAAGCAAATGCATGCAAACTGTTTTGATGTAGTGATTTCTCTATAGCAACAAAAAGAGACACTTTTTGCTCTCTTGTAGTCTTTAACACCTCTTGTAAAACTGGTGAAATTTTATTTTAGTCATTTCTAAAGCTAGTGATGATGATGTAACACAAGTTTCCAATATCTCAAATTATTGCTACTATCTTGAGTCTTTAGTAAATTTGGTATTAATTTTTGAATTCAGTCTTCTGCAAGTGTTAAATGCAGAAAAGTAAAAAGAAAGTTTAAGGCATCAGACATTTTGACAATTCATCAGACAATTATTTGTGGAAATACACTTGTGTAAAAGCTGTTCACAATTATAAATAAACACAAATTGTGTTTTTTGGCAGTGTCTCATTCCTATAAGAGAGAAATGTTGACTTCAGTCTGAATTAACTAATTAAGCTAGTACACAAAATTTAATTTACCTAAATTCTTTAAGGTGGAGACTTTCTGTTAGCCCCACCTTAGATGTAAACATGTTGACGTCTAAATGAGTTCCACTGAATTTGTCAGTTAATGCAATCAGTGGCCTCATTAGTATAACTGTCTTTTTTTGAGAATATGAGGTAATTGTTCATCTGCCTGTTGTTTCCATTAGCACATGCTATGCTGGATCAGACTACCTGAGCTTTGCTTTCTAACCTCATTGCATCATTCAGAAAACCACATACTGTATTGGCAGAACATTTAATTCACTTTGCCAGGAGCACCCTGATAGGAAAGGTTATTTTTTTCAGGCATTTCTAGTAGTCTCATTTTTTTTCTGTAATTTTGTCTCTTATTTCATGCTTTTCACTCACGTTTTAGCCAGTTTTGCTCAGCTCAATATTTTTTTATTTCCTGTCCTGGAAGATGGATATATCATCTTGTATGATGCTGTCAAGGAGGGAACATCCTGTTGATTCGCAAAACCTTTGAATTCTAGGATTTGTGTCATTACCACTAATCTTAACATCCAGCCCTTTTCCAGTAGGCAACTTACTGAAGAAAATTACTTCTTGTACATTTACTGCAATGAATGGACTCAATAAAATAAATCCATCCATCCATCCATCCATTTTCTTCCACTTATGTGGGTCGCGAAAAAAAAGGGAGGCCCAGAATTTCCTCTCCCTATCCACTTGGTCCATCTCCTCTGGTGGAATTTAGGGGTGCACCGATTGCAGTTTTTTTGGCCGGTCACCGATTTCTAAAAAGTCTGACCTGCCGATTCCTATTTTGGCCAATACAGTACCGATTTTGTTTTAAAAGCCAATGGTCCCCAACCTTTATTGCGCCACGGACCGGTTTAATGTCAGGCTATATTTTAATGGACGGGGGGGGGTCTGAGGGTTTTACCCCAGAGAATTTTGAATAAAGTAGATACCATTTCCTGCATTCTGGTGTATTTAACAAAAGTTCATTAGATTAACATGAAACAAAAGATGTCAACTCATTATTGAAATGACTGCAAAGCATTCACAACGCAACACCACTGCAGCTCTGCCAGTCAGAAGCATTCACTTTAGGAAAAATTGAGGTAGCTGATTTGTCAGTTGCTAATTGTCAGTTGTAATCATGAAATATATGTCTGTGTGTAACAAATGAACATGTACAAGATTCACTTTTTACATGGAAATACTGAAATAAATCAACTTTTTCACAATATTATAATTTTATGACCAGCACCTCTATTTCAAATTTACTTTTAACCACTTTATGTGTGATTTAAAAGTGTATTAAGTGCAGGATCATTTCTCATTTACGGTAATTAATATATCCCACACCGGGGTCAGCTGTGCCTCGTCATCCTCCTCCCTGCTCCGCAGTGATTCACACATCAGTACACAAAAGCGCAAGAACTTCTGCATAGTGCAAAACTTTAATTATATTTGTGTTTTTTTAATAAACTTGCCCATGACTTTGAACTTTTAGGGGGCGGAGATTTTTTTTAAGAGCAGAAGCAGAAATGCGAAGGGACAGCTCTGATGTGAATTCAAAAAAGTTCAAGACAAAACTAGCTCTGATGTGATATTAGAACGCTTTGTTTAAAATTATTGTTTTATTTAGTTACCGTATATTCTTCTGTACACGTCACACCGCCGTACACGTCGCATCAGTCCAATTATCAGAGTCAGAGTCAGAGAGAATTTATTGTCATTTGCACCGCATGTAGTACATGTGTTGAAAACGAGATTATGTACACAGGGTCCCAGTTACATCCAACAACAAATGCAAGAGAAAAACAATAATAACATCTAGGATTAACTCAGAGAGACATCACATCAGCTAGTAATACACTAAGCCCTAATGTAGTAATAATAATAATAATAAACTTTATTTGTATAGCACCTTCCACAATGCCTTGCATTGACCAAGGTGCTTAACAGGATAAAAAGAAAAATAAACGGGAACAATAGATCAATGAAAATAGAATAAGAAACCACAGCGATAAAAGAAGGCAATGGAAATAAAAAATGCTACATACTAAAATAACACAAGTAATAAAAGTTACACACAGAAAGCTTTTTTGAACAAGTGAAATAAAAATGCAATTGAAATAAAGATGCTACATACTAAAATACAAAATAATAAAAGTTACACACTGAAAGCTTTTTTGAACAAGTGGGTCTTCAGTTTGGTTTTGAACAGAGTCAGATCAGAGGTGGCACGCAGCTCAAGGGGGAGGCTGTTCCAGGCTTTTGGGCCGGCAACAGAAAATGACCGGTCTCCCCATTGCTTGTACCTCGAGCGAGGCACCTCCAGCAGGTGTTGACTGGCAGATCGTAAGTCCCTGCCAGGCTGATGGGCTTTCAGAAGTTCTGAGATGTAGAGGGGAGCAAGTCCATTCAGAGCTTTGAAAACAAACAGCAGCAACTTGAACTGTATCCTGAACTGAACTGGGAGCCAGTGTAGAGAGGACAGGACAGGAGTGATGTGTTCATATTTTCGTGTGTTGGTCAAAAAGCGCGCGGCAGAGTTCTGTACAAGCTGTAAACGGGAGATGGAGGATTGATTAATGCCAAGATACAAAGCATTACAATAGTCAAGTCTGGAGGTCACAAAGGCATGGATGGCCTTCTCCAGATCACCACGACTAAGAAATGACTTGACTTTGGAGAGCAGACGGAGTTGGAAAAAGCTGGTCTTGACAACAGAACTGATCTGTTTATCAAACTTTAAATTGGAGTCAAACTGCACTCCAAGATTTCTGACCACCGAGTTGAAGTGGGGGAGGGGAAAACCAACACTGGGACAGGGAAGGATGTTGCTGGTGTCATCAGGTGCACCAAACAAAATGCATTCAGTTTTATCTGTGTTTAGGTGGAGGAAGTTTTGAGAGAGCCAGTGCTTAATGTCATTTAAGCAGTTGACAAGAGTGTTTGAACTGAGTGAGGGGTTGGGAGTGACTGGCAGATAGATTTGTAAATCGTCTGCATACATGTGAAAAGACAGGTTATGACGTGTGATGATTGATCCTAATGGCAGCATGTAAAGAGAGAAGAGGACTGGCCCTAGAATAGATCCCTGTGGTACGCCGGAGGTCAGAGGGGTTGATGAAGAGGAGGACAGATCGCCTATCATGACAGAGAAAGTTCTCCCAGACAGGTAAGATTTGAACCACTCAAGCACAGCTCCCTGGAGGCCAACCTGCTGAGACAAGCGGTTGATTAGTACCTGATGGTCGACGGTGTCAAAAGCTGCTGAGAGGTCTACTTTCTCGGTAGTAGAAAAACATCATTATAAACAGCAGCACGAACATGAGCAGATGGTCACAGATGAACGCAGCAACAAGAAACAGATCAGTATCAGTATGATGTGACATTTTGCAGTGTTTATTCTTATTATTTATTTATTCATGAGTCTGACAGCCTCAGGGTAGAAGCTGTTCCTCAGTCTAGTGGTTCTACATTTGATGCTCCTCAACCTCCGTCCCGAGGGGAGTGGTGCAAAGAGTGAGTGTGCGTTATGTCCAATAAAGTGGAAAAATTCATAAACATGTCGCACTGCCGTATACGTCGCATCTATTATGTGTCACCGCTGATGAGTCGCGTATGTTACGCGTCACCGCTGACAACCCGGAAATGTGGGCCGGTGTTTTGCCAAAAATGGATTGGCTGCCAAATAGCCACAGGAGCGTGCACGGAAGGACTTTAACAAGATAAACACCTTAAAAAATATATTTGGTTGCTGAAAATTATAGCAAAGATAAGTCTGAGCTGAACTTTTCCTTAATAAATGAACATAATGGTCAAATCCGCTGGATTTAAATAGTTTCGCTTTGTCGGGTCTTCCAAACGTGCGCGCGCAGCGAGCAGAAACCTTCATCTCTTTAAGATTTAACAAGCTAAACACCTTAAAAATATATTTGTTTGCTGAAAATTATATCAAAGATGAGTCTGAGCTGAACTTTTCCTTAATAAATGAACATAATGGTCAGATCCGCTGGATTTAAATAGTTTCGCTTTGTCGGGTCTTCCAAATGTGCACGCACAGCGAGCGGAAACCTTCATCTCTTTAAAATTTAACAAGACAAACACCTTAAAAATATATTTGTTTGCTGAAAATTATAGCAAAGATGTGTCTGAGCTGAACTTTTCCTTAATGAACATAATGGTCAAATCCGCTGGGTTTAAATAGTTTTGCTTTGTCAGGTCTTCCAAACGTGCGCGTGCAATGAGCGGAAACCTTCATCTCTTTAAAAATTAACAAGATAAACACCTTAAAAAATATATTTGTTTGCTGACATAGTAAAGATGTGTCTGAGCTGAATTTTTCCTTAATAAATTAACGTAATGTTCAAATCAGCTGGATTTAAATAGTTTCGCTTCGTCGGACCAACAAAACATGCACGCGCAGCGAGCGGAAACACTGCATTTCTTTAAAATTTAACAAGATAAACTCCTAAAAAATATATTTGTTTGCTGACATTATAGTAAAGATGTGTCTGAGTTGAACTTTTCTTAATAAATGCACTTTTGACTGTTAAAATGTGTCAAAATGAAGCCGACGAAATAAAGCGGCTTTAAAATTACTACACGCTCACCCGCCCATAATGATGACAGAAACACCTATTTATTTATTTATTTATTTTTATTCAAACCTGTTGAATTTTTCATCCTCTGTGTCGCTGGTGAAGAGTTCTGCCAACTCCTGAGGTAACAGGTAGTTGATGCAGCTCTGAGCACTGCCTCCTTTTCCTCATCCACGTCCAGCATCCTGCCTCCCTGAACCCCGACAGATAGATTCTTTACTGACTGAGGTCCACGCTTTATCCATCCATCCGAGGACCTGCTGGAACGTCGCGTGGCACATCCATCCTGTAGCCGTGAAGCTGTGCTCTACATCCACCATCACTCCTTCCAAAGCCGGTGCAGAGCTGCTTTGAAGCTTGGTCAAGCCTCCCAGGATGATGGCAGGAATGGAGTTAAACACTTAAATTTTATCTTTAAATTGCAGCATGATGTGCGCACACACGCTGGCCATCCAGCAAGCCTTTTTTTTGCTCTAAATTATCCGTACACATTCAGGTACACCGGTAGTCGTCAAACGCCTAGAGGGCCCTAGGCCAAAAGTGGTACTACACCATTTTTTTCGTCAGAATGAATGGAAACAGTCAAATCTCAGCAAAAAATTGGTCTAAAAATATGGGGAAAATCCATAAATATGTCGCTTCGCTGTATAAGTCGCAGGACATGCCAATTAGGCAAAAAAAACAAAACTGTGGTTTATATGCCAAAAAATACGGTAATAATTTTACAGTCACTCTTTGTCAGCCGTGTTGAAAAATATGCAGTGATCCTTCAAATGCGCAGACAATGCTGCACGCCTCCTCCTGTCTGCTCCAGACCACGCAGCTAAATTACTCCACCCGAACAGGCGATGTAGAACCAATCTGCGCATGAGTCAAACAGAAACTGAAACTTACCACTTGTGTATGTTGACCTGCATAAGAGTGAGTCATTGACAGATGAGGTGGAGATAATCCGGTGATTTTTCAAAAAAAGTTGTTTTTTTTGTGCGGTCCGGTATAAATTGACCCACGGCCAGGTACCGGTCCGTGGCCTGGTGGTTGGGGACCAATGTTATAAGCGACGCTGTCAGGTGTTGTAAGGTCACAATGTACCTTCAATTTTTCAATATTATTTTATTGAAAAACATACCCTTGAACAATATACTAGAAAAAATATAAACTTGTTTTAACTGGCCATGAGATAGTGCTCTGAAATACGGTAAATGAAACTAAGATAATTGTTAACACAAACAAACAAACAAAAAAAAGGCAAAATCAGTTTGTCATGCCATGTTCAGATATCCAAAAATTTAAGAAATTGGGGCTGATAAATCGGCCGGCCGATTTATTAGTATACCCCTAGTGGAATCCCAAGGCATTCCCAGGCCAGCTGAGAAACATAGTCCCTCCAGCGTGTCCTGGGTCTTCCTCTGGTCTCCTCCCAGTGGGACATGCCCGAAACACCTCACCAGGGAGGCGTCCAGGAGGCATCCTAACCAGATGCCCAAGCCACCTCAACTGGCTCCTCTCAACGTGGAGAAGCAGCGGCTCTACTCTGAGTCCCTCCCGAATGATTGAGCTTCTCACCCTATCTCTAAGGGAGAGCTCGGACACCCTGCGGAGAAAACTCATTTTGGCCACTTGTGTCCAAGATCTCGTTCTTTTGGTCACAACCCAAAGCTCCTGACCATAGATGAGGGTAGAAATGTAGAATCGACCGGTAAATTGAGAGTTTTGCCTTTTGACTCAGCTCTCTATTCACCACGACAGACCCGTACAGCGCCCACTTCACTGCAGATGCTGCACCTATCTGTCTACTGAGCTCACACTCCATTTTTCCCTTATTCATGAACAAGACCCCAAGATACTTGAACTCCTCCACTTGGAGCAGGACCTCCGACCCGGAGAGGACACTCTACCCTTTTCCGGCTCAAGACCATGGCCTCGGATTTAGAGGAACTGATCCTCGTCCTGGCTGCATCACACTCAGCTGCGAACCGCTCCAATGAAAGTTGTAGATCACGACCTGATGAAGCCAATAGGACCACATAATCTGAAAAAAGCAGAGACGTGATCCTAAGGTCTCCAAAATGGATCTCCTCAACACCTTGGCTGTGTCTAGAAATTCTGTCCATAAAAGTTATGAACAGACTCTTTGACAAAGGGCAACCTTAGTGGAGTCCAACTCTCCCCGGGAACGGACCCGACTTACTGCTGGCAATGTGGACCAAGGTCTGACACCAGTCATACAGCAGGGGCGTAGGCAAGGGGGGTTCGGACGAACCGCCCACTTTACCGATGGAGTCCCATCTAGGGATTTTATGAAGGGCGGTTCGTTTAAAGGAGAAGTTGACCAAGATAAAGCAACATGCCTCAATAGCTCAGTGGAAACAGCGTTGGGTTGCCGTTCCAAACCTTATGGGTTCAATTCCCACAAGGTACAACGTTTTATTTTATTTTATTCATTCCAGATTAAAAAAACACAAGAAAACTATTTACAAAACAACAAGAAATAAAACAATACATGAAATGAAAGGAAGCAGAAGAAGAAAATAATCTGCCCCTTCTCAAACAATTTTTTTTTTCAAACACTCTTTTATTGGATAAAAAAAGTAGAATGTGTTAACAGGCATATTAACTCATTTTTTTATCCAATAAAAGACAAACGTAAAATTAGTTGCTTGAATCGAGTGTTTGAAAAAAAAATAGTGGGATAAACTTGGCCTGGTTCCAGCTTTGAGCTGAGCGCTTTTGAACTTGGACATTCTCCTCTGGTTCTGTACGTGATTGATTATCGCCCCTCTCATTCCAAGGACTTCCTAAGTGAATTCTTTGATTTCCTGGCTTATATCACACTGAGATGTGATCACGTTATAATCGTTGGGGACTTTAATATTCATGTTTGTTGCTAGGAGAAGCCGTTAATGAAGGACTTCCTAGATTTGCTGGACTCATTTAATTTAACTCAACATGTAAATCAGTGGTCCCCAAACTTTTTCCTGTGAGGGCCACATAACTTTTCCCTTCTCTGGTGGGGGGCCGGAGTCAGTTTTTAACAGTAAAAAGTGTGACGATTGCAGGAGTGCCTAAATCAGGGGTGCCCAACCTTTTTTGAACCAAGAGTTACTTTTGAAGTCGGCAGTTTGCTGAGAGCTACTCGTCCAGTCTCAGTATCAAAAAACAAAATTTTTCATCTCCCTACTCCTCACTTCTTTAAAGTAAATAAAACAGAACGTA
>JBBPBX010046905.1:11316-26387 GCA_038048925.1 Garcialebias charrua | reverse complement strand
GTCGCACAATAAACTGTCCGGCGCCGACTGCTTTGTATGTGACACAAATATATGAAATTCCCCTTCTTCATACTTCATCTGGCCTTTTCTTTAGTTTTTTTTGCCAAAAGGCAAGTGATCGCTTCCTCCTCCGTTGACTCCATGACTGAAATGATGAGGAAATGAATGAATTTGTCACGAGTGAATTAAACTCTGGTCCAGCGTGGCTGCGGGAGGTTCTGCAGATTTCCTGGTGTGCTCGTCTGATGTGTGGGCTGCTGGACCAGCGCTCCCTGTTTTTATTTTATTTTTTAGAACTTTTTATTAACATACAAACACAGAACACCGGTGCAGCTGCAGCTGCCAGCTCACGCCTTTTTTCCCCACCCGACCTGTCAATCAATTCAGTAGGCGTGTCAGCAAATGACCAATCAGCGACCTCAATCTGGCTACGTTCACACTGCAGGTCTTAATGCTCAATTCCGATTTAAAAAAAAAAATCCGATCTTTTGGTGTGAACGTTCACACTACATTTTAAATGCGACATGCATCAGACCTGCATGACTCCAGTGTGAACGATCTACATTGCAGAAGCGACCCGCATGGGCAGAAGAAAACGTGTCTCAGAACGTCACGTGACACGCAGGCTGAGAGTTGCGTGTTTGGGCTTGTTTTCATGGGGCTGGTCGCTTGTTTTTGTCGCGAGAAAACTGAGAAGAAAGCGAGCGGAATTTTTTAGTGATGGCGATTTTTGGAGCTGTGGCTGCTACCTCTGTTCAGAGGGGTGTGTGACGTCGGTCTCTCATCACTGCAAGTACAGAAAGCTCGTCCGCCCCCACCCCGCTCTGAGCTGCGTGTCCCCTCTGTCCGTACAAACACGCGCGGGCTCAATTAAATGAGCTGCACAGTTTTGCAAAAGTCAGATGTAAGTCACATGAGCGTTCACACTGCAGTCGCTTTGAAAACATCAGATATATATCCGATTTAAAACCACATACAGTACTGAAACGGCTTGGGTCGGATTTGAAAAAATCGGATTTGTCGCGTTCAGCCTGTCATAAAAAAATCGGATATGGGTCAGATGGGGCAAAAAAAATCGGATTTGGGTCGGATTTGCCTGCAGTGTGAACGTAGCCTCGGTCCCGTAGGTGAACGCTCTGCGCTGCAGCTGCTCAAATGACGTCGAGAATTTGGTGCGAAAACGCAAGAATGTACGGGAGAACAAACGCTGAGCAGTGGGGGTGAACTGTCTGCATACAGTACATGCGTACGGACACGCGTACGGCCGTACGCAGAGCTATGGGTGAGCCTTTACTCTTAAACATATTACGGTATACTGTACTTACTGTAGTCCTCCAACACAGTAGATGCCACTGATGAGAAAATACCACTTCACTTCAGGAATGACCCTAGAAAAAAGTCATGCATGAAGTACATCTTCATATATAAATTTAACTGCAATATTAATTATGACCTTTTTATTTATGCAATATTTACACTTTGGTGATTTTGTTATGTTTTATTGTTTCCCCCTGAGAACAAACTTGCTAGTAGACTCTTTTCTGTTGCTTTACTTTACTTACAACGGGCTTCTCACAGAACCCATAATTCAGGAGGTGCATGATCCAAAGATGTACAGTACCACCAGTGAACTGCTATTTGTAAGGTCAAGAACGGCAATCTTGATGTTTGCATCGGTTAGCCAATATAAGTCTTTTTTTTTCCTTCCCCAAATTATTTTTTTTTTTTCAGATTTTTATTTAGCTGAATTCTGAATCATACAATGTGGCATGTATGATGTAACCACATTTCTTGTAACATTTGTTATTTTATGGCAGATACATTTAATTTTAACAAATTAGTAGGAAAATATCCAAAATGTCATGGATAGTAGTAACGTCACTAAACATAAATACTGTATACTGTACATCTAAATGTGCTTCATTTCAGCAGAACATTCAGTGTTATACTTTGTAAGATGCTTAAAACTATGCCTGGAAGAAATAGTTATCTATGTACAGTAGGGCTGAACGATTTTGGAAAATAATCCAATTGCGATTTTTTTTCTATAAATTGCGATTTTTTTTTAATACCTTCAAAGTATTTTTCAACAAACAGAAGCAATAAATCAATCTGTTTTATAATAAACAATGTCAGATTTATTTAAAGCAGAGATTACAATAAAGCAAGCAAATGTATGACTTTTCTTTTCACCATTTGTATGACTTTTCTTATCACCATTTCTATTTTTTCTTGTTTCATAAACACAATAGTAAACAAGTTAAGTGAACTTCCTAACTACTGTCTGAACTTCACATGACAGTTAATAAATATAAAAAATTAGATATAAAAAATTAAACTTACTGGTTTCCAGCCAGCATAAAAAATAAAGTGCAAAAAACAGAGAATCTGCTTTAACCAACTCGTTCTGGGAATTCAAACTCAGTGAACACAAAATACTGTAAACTAGTATCTGTTCTTATTAAATGTTTTAGATGTAAAACAAACAAACAAACAAACAACAACTCTTGGAACAATAATGTAAACATTAGTCAGTCAGTCAGTATGCAACAGCAGGATGCAGAGCCTTGTGAACAGACTCCAACACCTCAAAATCCTGCCAGGTTATTATAAGGGAGCGTGCATAACAGTCACCTGACAGCACCTGAGAAATGGCTTTGAGCTGCACTAGCACTTCATTTCTTTGGATCCCAATCTTGTTGGACATTAAAGCTGCTATATGTAACTTTTCTAACAATATATTTTTAACATATTTCTTCACTCTGTCACTAAATATCTGGGTCACTACATCATTGACCAGCTATGTGATGATGATGACATTTATCGACAGTGTCGCATGTTGTACGCCCAGGCAAACATTCTGAGGAGGAAGTTTCACATGTGCACTAATGAGGTAAAAATATGTTTGTTTAAAGCTTACTGTACATCCTTGTATGCAGCTCCTCTGTGGTGTAAATTTAAAAAAGCTAGCATGCAGAAGCTTAAGGTTGCTTATAATGACTCCCTGAGAATTCTACTTAAGAAACCAAGGTTCAGCAATGCAAGTGAAATGTTCTGTAATGCACATGTCAGAACGTTTCAGGCGCTCATGAGAAATTTGATGTACAAGTTTATGCGTCGTTTGTGCAGCTCCATGAACAGTCTTATTGTAACGTTTTCACATCCCTCTGTCAGTACGCTAAGATACCTGTCGTCTCTGTGGAATCATTGGTACGCAAGTCTCTTATAAGATTTTATTTTTTATTAAATATATTTTTATTCTTTTTATTTTTTTCGGTATGTGTTGTGTGTGTTATGTTTTTTTGTGGACCACGAGTCTGTCGAATAAAGTTGATGATGATGATGTGCTGACCGGGGCAGAAACCAGACTGAAACTGTTTGTATAGACTGTTATCGGTTAAATGGAGGTGGAGTTGAGAGGCGACTGTTTTTTCCAGAATTTTAGAAATGAATGGAAAGTTAGAAATAGGACAGAGATTTTTGAAGGTATTAGGATCCAATCCAGGTTTTTTTAACGATTGGAGTGATAACTGCAGTTTTGAAAATAACTGGGACAGTTCCAGAAGAGAGAGAAGAGTGGATAATAGCAGAAATGAACGGAAGAAGTGATACAATGCAATATTTAACAAGGGCTGTAAGGAGAGGATCCAGTGAGCATGTAGAGGACTTGGATTTATGGGGGCGGCTGTGGCACAGTGGTAGTGGCAGCCGACCCCAGATCGGAAGGTTGGAGCTTCAAATCCCGCTTCCGCCCACCATGTGTCGTTGTGTCCCTGGGCAAGACACGTAACCCCGAGTTGCTCCCGGTAGGTCTGGATGGCGCCTTGCATGGCAGGCTACCGCTACCGGTGTATGAATGTGTGAATGAATGGGTGGATAGCTGGTATTGTAAAGAGCTTTGGGGCTCCTCACAGGGGGCTGGAAGGCACTATATAAACAAGCTCCATTTACCATTACCATTTACCATAAGTTTGGGTCCTGGAGGGTGCGTGGGAGTTTGCCCAACCAGTTTACATGTGCTTTGTGGACTTGGAGAAGGCATTCGACCACGTCCATCGGGAGGTTCTGTGGGGGGTACTCCGGGAGTATGGGGTACCAGGCCCTTTGATACGGGCTGTTAGGTCCCTGTATGACCGGTGTCAGAGCTTGGTCCGCATTGCCGGCAGTAAGTCAGGCTCGTTTCCAGTGAGAGTTGGACTCCGCCAAGGTTGCCCTTTGTCACCGATTCTGTTCAGAACTTTTATGGGCATAATTTCTAGGCGTAGCCAAGGTGCTGATGGGATCCGATTTGGTGGCCTTAGAATCACTTCTCTGTTTTTTTGCAGATGATGTGGTCCTATTGGCTTCATCAGGTCGTGATCTACATCTTTCGCTGGAGCGGTTTGCAGCTGAGTGTGATGCGGCCGGGATGAGGATCAGTTCCTCGAAGTCCGAGGCCATGGTCTTGAGCCAGAAGAGGGTAGCGTGCCCTCTCCGGGTCGGGGATGAGGTCCTGCCCCAAGTGGAGGAGTTGAAGTATCTCTGGGTCTTGTTCACGAATGAGAGAAAACTGGAGCGTGAGATCGATAGGCGGATAGGTGCAACATCCGCAGTGAAGCGGGCACTGTACCAGTCTGTCGTGGTGAAGAGAGAGCTGAGTCAAAAGGCAAAGCTCTCAATTTACCGATCAATCTACGTTCCCACCCTCATCTATGGTCATGAGCTTTGGGTTGTGACCGAAAGAACGAGATCTCGGATACAAGCGGGTGAAATGAGTTTCCTCCGCAGGGTGTCTGGACTCTCCCTTAGAGATAAGGTAAGAAGCTTGGTCATCTGGGAGGGACGTGGAGTAGAGCCGTTGCTACTTTACATCGAGAGGAGCCAGTTGAGGTGGCTCGGGCATCTGGTTAGGATGCCTCCTGGACGCCTCCCTGGTGAGGTGTTCCGGGCATGTCCCATCGGGAGGAGACCCAGAGGAAGACCCAGGACACGCTGGAGGGACTATGTTTCTCGGCTGGCCTGGGAACGCCTTGGGATTCCCCCGGAGGAGCTGCTCCACGTGGCAGGGAAGAGGGAAGTCTGGGCCTACTTACTGAGGCTGCTACCCCTGCGACTCGACCCCGGATAAGCGGAAGACAATGGATGGATAGATGGATGATCAGTTAGGACTGACGTGCACCAAAATGTTACATGTTCTAGAAGCAGATGATTTGACAAAATCCTGAAACCCATGTTGCTCATTATGTTGGAGCCTAACTGAGCCCCATAGGGCTGATAACGGTCATCAGATGACTCCCTCTCCTAGGTCAGGCTCCAGAGTGGGATCTCGGTAACCAACATTCATCAGTTTCCTTGATTTGGACTGTCCAAACAAGTATTTTTTTTATCACAGTTGTTGATCATTTCAACAAATACATTATTTGGATGTTTTCTAAAAATAAATTGACATTGGTGGCACCATAGTGGCACAACTGGTAGAACTGCTACATCTCAGTGAGCAGATTACCCTAGTTCAAATCCTGGTCCAGAGACCTTTCTGGGTAGAGTTTGCATGCTCTCTCCATACATGTGTGGGTTTTATCTGGGTACTCCAGTTTCCTCCCACAGACCAAAAACATGTATGATATGCTAATTAGTTACTCTAAATTGTTCCTAAGTATTACCCCGGCTTTACACTGCACGCGGCTCCGCCCCGCTCCGGTCCGCAGGTCGCAGCTGGACGAGTCCAATTTCCACTGCCTCCGCTCCGCTCAGGTCCACCTGGATGCGCCGCTCCGAGACACGTGCGCGGGAATTGCGAGATAGCGCGATAAATCAAGTGATAAATAAGTAAGTCAGAACAAAACAATTCATTCGGTGGAAGAAGGAGAACAACTGTAGAGAGACTGCTACCTTGATCTTCTCTCGTAAATGAGCTACATGGTTTGAGCAACAGGAAGTGATGTTTACATTTCAGAATAAAATACTTTTTTATTTATTTATTTCTTGTATTGCGTTTGTAGGCGTAGTCATAGTCATAAATATAATAGTTTAGTCATAGAATAGTCATAAATGATAGTTTGACAGCATTTTTGTACAAATAAATCCGTATAAAGCTAGGATTAGTCCGCCCGTGGTGATTTTATTTTGTAAATACGGATGTTGTGCTCGTTCCTTTTCCTGTTGGTGCGACGTAATCTTCAAAAGTTGACTCCGGCACAGCTCATTTCTAATTTTGACGGAGTGCCGTCCGCTCGCCGCAGCTCACCGCCGCCGTGTGGAGCCAGTGTAAATTCTGTCATTGATTATAATGGGTGCGTATTTGCTGCGGAGGTCAGACCGGACCGGAGCGGAGCCGCGTGCAGTGTAAAGCCGGGGTTAGTGAGTGAGTGAGTGAGTGAGTGAGTGAGTGTTTCTATGTGGCCCTATTGGGTACCCTGCCTCTCGCATAATGATTGTTGGACATGTGCACTAGAAACCCCATGACCCAAAGTTGAAGAAGCGGGTAAACTATAATAGATAGATGAAATAAATTGGCAGTGGTGCCCTGAAGTGGGTCAGCTGCTGTTAGACATACTGGCTGTGGGCAAGAGAGAAAGTCAGAGGCATTGATGCTAGGAATAAATCAGATGGTTTGTACACAATCAGTGTTAGATATGGACTTGTGCAATTATTTATAGATCAAAGCCCTCGTGAATAAATTATTTACTAGCTAAATAAAGGAAATAATTATCCTTAAAAATCTATAATATAATGAAGTCCAAATGCCAATGGTCAATATACAGTATCCATTCAATTGTCCAACTTTGTTCTGAAATATTTTTAACAAAATAAATGTGACAGCTTAAATTTACCAAACTGTGATGGGACATCAGTGATAATGTACTATGCATCACCACAGTCGTACTTTGTATTTGTATTTCTTGTTAGTTTCTTTTACTGGTGTTGTAGTCCAGTTGCGCCACCGTGGGCAACACGGCGGCGCAACTGGTAGAGCTGCTGCCTCTTAGCGAGAAGGTCCAAGATTCAAATCCTGGTCCGGGGGCCTTTCTGGGTGGAGTTTGCATGTTCTCTCCGTGCATGCGTGGGTTTTCTCCGGGTGCTCCGGTTTCCTCCCACAGTCCAAAAACATGCATGTTAGGTTGATTGGTAACTCTAAAAATTGACCCTGGGTGTGAGTGAAACAGGTCCCTCTTGTAAATGAGTCCCCGTGGCTCAACGAGGCTAGCCTGTATAAATAAAGGTTGAATTAATGAATGAATGAATATAATGAGGTTAGATTAGTAATTAGGGCATAATTTTGTGAGAAAAGGGTTTAAATGAATGAGCAAGATAAGAAACTACCCGATTACATCCCTTTAATTTAGACCATATGAAATATTCCACTAGACAAAAATATTTTTGTTTGAATGTAATTTAATTTGCTTTTTGGAGTGTTGTATAAAAATTTATCAAGGTCAATGTCAAGGTGTCTTCATTGTCATTCTTTGTCATTCATTTATGGTTTTGGTATTGTTTTAAACATTTTCTTTTAGATATTTAATACATAGACAACAACTGATTTTTCATTATACTCAAAGAAATTAAAGCAACTACCTGTCAGATTTGTATTTGGAATAAATTAGTAATTGGATATTCTACTGTAATGATAAAAACATGTCACCTCTCTGGTGGGGAAGGAGCCTGAGCTAGTGTGTGAGGTTGAGAGGTTCCGACTAGAAATAGTCGGACTCACCTCAACGCATGGCTCTGGCTCTGGAACCAGTTTCCTTGAGAGGGGTTGGACACTCTTCCACTCTGGAGTTGCCCCTGGTGAGAGGCGCCGAGCAGGAGTGGGCATACTGGTTGCCCCCCATCTTGGTGCCTGTACGTTGGGGTTCACCCCGGTGAACGAGAGGGTAGCCTCCCTTCGCCTACGTGTGGGGGGACGGGCTCTGACTGTTGTTTGTGCCTATGCACCAAACGGCAGCTCAGACTACCCACCCTTTTTGGAGTCCTTGGAGGGGGTATTGGAGAGTGCGCCTCCTGGGGACTCCCTTGTTCTACTGGGGGACTTCAACGCTCACGTGGGCAATGACAGTGAGACCTGGAGGGGTGTGGTTGGGAGGAACGGCCCCCCTGATCTGAACCAGAGTGGTGTTCTGTTATTGGACTTCTGTGCTCGTCATGGATTGTCCATAACGAACACCATGTTTAAGCATAAGGGTGTCCATATGTGCTCTTGGCACCAGGACACCCTAGGTCGCAGTTCGATGATCGACTTTGTTGTCGTCTCATCTGATCTGCGGCCGCATGTCTTGGACACTCGGGTGAGGAGAGGGGCGGAGCTGTCAACTGACCACTACCTGGTGGTGAGTTGGCTCCGATGGTGGGGGAGGATGCCGGTCAGACCTGGCAGACCCAAACGTATTGTGAGGGTCTGCTGGGAACGTCTGGCAGAGTCTCCCGTAAGACGGAGCTTTAACTCCCACCTCCGGGAGAGCTTTGAACACGTTCCAGGGAGGCGGGGGACATGGAGTCCGAGTGGGCCGTGTTCCGCGCCTCTATTGTCGAGGCAGCTTATCGGAGCTGTGGCCGCAAGGTTGTTGGTGCCTGTCGTGGTGGCAACCCTCGAACCCGGTGGTGGACACCGGCAGTGAGGGATGCTGTCAGGCTGAAGAAGGAGTCCTATTGGGCCTTTTTGGCTTGTGGGACCCCGGAAGCAGCTGATAGGTACCGGCAGTCCAAGCGGCATGCGGCTCGGGTGGTTGCTGAGGCAAAAACTCGGGCGTGGGAGGAGTTCGGAGAGGCCATGGAGAATGACTTCCGTACGGCTTCGAGGCGATTCTGGTCCACCATCCGGCGTCTCAGGGGGGGAAAGAGGTACGAGACCAACACCATTTATGGTGGAGGTGGCGTGCTGCTGACCTCAACTCGGGATGTTGTGAGTCGGTGGGCGGAATACTTCGAAGACCTCCTCAATCCTACTGGCACGTCTTCCACTGAGGAAGCAGAGCCTGGGGACTTTGGGTCGGGTTCTCCGATCTCTGGTGCTGAGGTCGCCGAGGTGGTTAAAAAGCTCCGCGGTGGCAAGGCTCCGGGGGTGGATGAGATTCGCCCGGAGTTCCTTAGGGCTCTGGATGTTGTAGGGTTGTGTTGGCTTACGCGACTCTGCAATATCGCGTGGACATCGGGGGCAGTTCCCTTGGATTGGCAGACTGGGGTGGTGGTTCCCCTATTCAAAAAGGGGGACCGTAGGGTGTGTTCCAACTATAGGGGGATCACACTCTTAAGCCTCCCTGGTAAGGTCTATTCAGGGGTTCTGGAGAGGAGGGTCCGTCGGATAGTCGAACCTCGGATTCAGGAGGAGCAGTGTGGTTTTCGTCCTGGTCGTGGAACACTGGACCAGCTCTACACCCTCAGCAGGGTCCTGGAGGGTGCGTGGGAGTTTGCCCAACCAGTTTACATGTGCTTTGTGGACTTGGAGAAGGCATTCGACCGCGTCCCTCGGGGGGTTCTGTGGGGGGTACTCCGGGAGTATGGGGTACCAGGCCCTTTGATAAGGGCTGTTAGGTCCCTGTACGACCGGTGTCAGAGCTTGGTCCGCATTGCCGGCAGTAAGTCAGGCTCGTTTCCGGTGAGAGTTGGACTCCGCCAAGGTTGCCCTTTGTCACCGATTCTGTTCATAACTTTTATGGACAGAATTTCTAGGCGCAGCCAAGGTGTTGAGAGGATCCGTTTTGGTGACCTTAGAATCGCTTCTCTGTTTTTTGCAGATGATGTGGTCCTACTGGCTTCATCAGTTCGTGATTTACAACTTTCACTGGAGCGGTTTGCAGCCGAGTGTGATGCGGCCGGGATGAGGATCAGTTCCTCCAAATCCGAGGCCATGGTCTTGAGCCGGAAAAGGGTAGCATGCCCTCTCCGGGTCGGGGAGGAGGTCCTGCCCCAAGTGGAGGAGTTTAAGTATCTCGGGATCTTGTTCACGAATGAGGGAAAACTGGAGCGTGAGATCGATAGGCGGATAGGTGCAGCGTCCGCAGTGAAGCGGGCGCTGTACCGGTCTGTCGTGGTGAAGAGAGAGCTGAGTCAAAAGGCAAAGCTCTCAATTTACCGATCGATCTACGTTCCCACCCTCATCTATGGTCATGAGCTTTGGGTTATGACCGAAAGAACAAGATCTCGGATACAAGCGGCTGAAATGAGTTTTCTCCGCAGGGTGGCTGGACTCTCCCTTAGAGATAGGGTGAGAAGCTCAGTCATCCGGGAGGGACTCGGAGTAGAGCCGCTGCTTCTCCACATCGAGAGGAGCCAGTTGAGGTGGCTCGGGCATCTGGTTAGGATGCCTCCTGGACGCCTCCCTGGTGAGGTGTTCCGGGCATGTCCCACCGGGAGGAGACCCAGAGGAAGACCCAGGACGCGCTGGAGGGACTATGTTTCTCGGCTGGCCTGGGAACGCCTTGGGATTCCCCCGGAGGAGCTGCTCCAAGTGGCTGGGGAGAGGGAAGTCTGGGCCTCCCTACTTAGGCTGCTACCCCCGCGACCCGACCCCGGATAAGCGGAAGAAGATGGATGGATGGATGGATGGATTTCTAAACAAATATACTGAACGTTTAATTTGACATGTCCTTCGACTTAGAGTTTTGATTATCAACCTATTGAAGAATAACACCAGCATAATAACAATGATCATAAAAATGACAGAAGGTTATTCTGTTGATATATTTGAATTAGAACAAATTAAAATAAGTCTCTTGGTGATTTAATTTGTGTCTTTGATTCAAATTAATGGAATAAACAGTGTTTACTGTCTTCTTTCTTGAAGATTTCAAGACCACGTGTTTCACTGAGAAGTTCAGTGAAAAGGTGTCTCACGGACAGTTTCAGAGACCCAGGTGTGTCCCTACAAGAAGTACAATCACAAATAAAAGGAAAGGCAGCAGAAATAAGAAAAATGTCTTATTATATCTGCCCTTTTTTACAAAAAAATAAATTCAAACAATAATAATTTTCAAATAACAAAAACAAAATAAACAACTCCTTCTCGAGCAACAGTTCATACAAATACACATTAAGCTTCTTTTTTTTTAACAAACCAACTTTGATCATTAAACATAGACATTGATCTGGCATTTTTAACATTACTGTCCAGATTATTCCATAATCTAATTCCTTGGATTGAGGTAGACTGTTCCTTTAATCTGCGGATAACGCAGACACTCACCTTGCGACAGTTTTAACACCAAGTTGCACATCGGCAGTAGCAGATAAACTTTGCGTTGTACGTTTTGTGAACAGACTTTTAGCCACCGTAATCCAATCCTTCTTTATAGTCCCGCCATCGGAGAAAGGCTTTTTGTGCTCCGTTAGGTCATACGCCACTCCAAACAAAGCTTCTGTTGCTGCGTTGACGGTCTTTGTTGGATTGATGAAAAAGGATGGTTGACTCTGAAGAGATGCTTTTTCTCCCTAGCCTTATCTTTTTTAAGTTTGGAGTAAAATTCCCCTCCAAAATTGCTGTGAACGTTACAATTGTACCAAATTTGTGCTTGCTGCACAGATCAGACACACACTTGTCAGAAATGTTTGTAGAAAAACAACTTGTTTCCCGCTTCTCGTGAAAATTGTAAAAAAAAAAAAATAATTTGTCTTTAGCTGCGATAGCTATTTGCTGTGGTCACGGTCTGTCTCACATCAGTACCGACTCATCAAGCTAGACAGCAGCATAACTGTTTGATTGACAGCTCATTGTCAAATAATCTTTTAATGTAAGAATGAGATACATATATGGTTGGATATAAATTAAGCTTGTCTGCCCAGTGACTAATCAAATTTGACTAGTCCAGATTTTTTATCAACCCTTCGAGGAGCTACTTGAAGAAGCTACACATCGGAGTCCCCTGATTTCAATGGTTTCTTCTCCCCTAATACAGATTTTTCTACAAATTAGTGATCGGAAACAAAGAATATCCCGTTGGTGAGGGTAAGACCATCAAGGAGGCCAGACAGAACGCAGCAAGGTTGGCCTGGTCTGCACTCAGACAGCAGCCTGACTGGGACAGTAAGGTATTTAAGATTTTCTGTGTTTTTAATTTGTCTAACAGGTTGTTGAGTCTGGACTGCAGAAGAAACAAAATGTATTGATGGTACAAATGTTTACTACTTGGCTATTTGCCTTCCTTTTCCATCAATATTTTCAATTCTCTACTGAGTTTGGAGTTAAAAAACAAAATCTCTTGCAAGAAATCCATGAAAACGTGCAGCTTGATCGAGGATAGTGGGCTGTGGTTTGTACCGTAATTTCTGGAATATTGAGCGCACCTGACTATAAGCAGCACCCACCAAATATAAAAATAATAATACATTTGTACGTATCTAGGCCGCGGTAAGGTAATAAGGTCAAGGTTCTTTGTCACATGTGGTGCATGAGGTGGTATGAAATTGTGTACTCAGGATCCCAGTTGCATCCAACAATACCAAAAATATAAAGCGTAGAAAAAAAGCGGTAAATAAGGATTTAAGATATAAACTAAGATGTACGCTAAATGAATGCAACGGTGCGATAAAAGATCTAAGATATACGCTAGTCACCAATAGTGCAAAACAAAACACCAAACAACAGCAGAACGAACATGAGTCTTTGTGGGTGGATGAGTACAAATGAATGAAACAGTAGCATGAACAGCATGAGATCAGCAGCATGGATGATCAGCAGCACATAACAATCAAAGTTGCATTACAGTGATTTTTTTTTTAAGCTGTGGGTGTCCACGTTTTAACATGAGATATTTACAGAGAAAGATTTTTAAAACTTTAATTAAATACGTACCATTAAAATACACAAATACATACAGTAAAGGTTTTTTTTCTGAGCGGTGCCTGTAACACGGCTGGTTTAAAAAAAATAAAAATACAGTAGCCTACCAGGAAGTCATTGATCGCTATGTTCATCTTCCTCCTGCGCCCTTGAGCTTGTGCTGTGTACTCCATCACACACCATTGATCAAAGATTGTTTTACATTGCTCCCAGTCAGGATCCACTGGAAGACTGGAGCAAAAGTTGCTCTTCGCATGCGGCCAGTTTTAATAAATATTTCTCACCGCTAATCATCCAAGCCTCCCACCGAGCTCAGAGGGCCACATTAATGCACGATTCACTTATTTCGAGTGGCTGCAAATACTTTGTTGTTTACGACGGAGCTTTAGGGCCACGCTAAGAAAATAAATAATAAAAATTACATTGCCATGCTAAGAATTTTTTTAAAAGGCCATACAATTACGAGAATAAAGTTGTAGTGTTGCAATAATAAAGTAGAATAAAGTCTTAATATTACGAGAATAAAGTCATACGAGACTTTTTTTGCAGGTCGCGTTTATTTATTTATTTATTTTTTACCCACGAGTCTGAGCCACGACTCAACCTGTCAAGTAACTCCTTATTTTTTAACCAATACCAAAGTATAACTTGACAAGATGCTCAACGTTCTTCATTTTACCACAGTTAAAACGTTAAACCCTGTTTTATCGTGTCAGAGTTCGGATAATATTACGACTCATTTAGCTTCGGATTGGTCCTTTGCTGACACGCCTACTGGATTGATTGACAGGCGCGTCATGGATACGACTCTTGGAAGAAAAACAATTTTTGATAAACGAGAGCTGCAAAAAAATAATCTTGTACGACTTTATTCTCGTAATATTAAGACTATTCGACTTTATTCTCGTCATTTTATGGCTTTTAATTTATTTTCTTAGCATGGCCCTAAAGCTCCATTGTAATTTTTAATAAATTGGTGATTAACAGGCTTCTGTAGAGCACGAGGAAGTAATTAAGTCACTGAATCAGGTGTGTTGGAGCAGGGAAACAACTAAAACGTGCAGGATGGTGTTCCGCAAGGACCAGGGTTGGGAACTACTGGTTTATATGACATGAAATGGGTTTTATATGCCCATCCCAAGACGAGATGGAGCTGTCTGTGGACATTTTCTTGCCAGAGCTCTAAGTGAATAAAAACGTCAAACTGCACAGCTGGACACCTCGGGGTTTGGGCTGATCCCTATTGGTTTCAAAGTCACGGGGTCAAAGGTCAAGGTCACATGTGACCTCTTTGTTAAACCCTTTTCTGCGCTCCAGTTTGGCGTCCCTGTAACATTAAAAAGGTCAAACCCTTTGTCCCCTTGATTGTCCTAATCTGTCCATCCTTAAGACAGTCCACAGGAAGTTGTCTATGGTGGAACTCTACAAATGTTTAGGACAGAAAATGTCCTCAGATTCTGTCTCCATGTTTGACCTTATGTTTATTAAGAACATCTCCGCCAAAGAAACCTTGAATGGTTCTGGGGAAGTCTGACTCTGACCATGAAAAGGTTTGGATCATCTGGTAGTCATCAGCAGGTGAGTTCTTCACACCTGGTAGCTGCAGTTCCATGTTCTTACAGGTTCTTTAATTGACCCGTTTGTAGAGCTACACCATGGACTACATCATTATCAGTAAAGATGACCTTTGACCCCATCACAGTTATGTATACTTAGTAGACTTGTGTATTTAGGTGCGTTGTGTGAGGGAATTCATGCTTTAGCTTCTGATTAATTTATTGACAGGTGAATAATGTACCATTGGTAGTTACTGAAATAACATTAATGTTAAACGGGTCATTGTTGTATTCATGCCAGTTTGTATCAGAGAACTCGCTTCTTTGTGTTTCCAGGTCGCGTCTGATGAAGGCGCCGAATCCAAAGATTCTCCTCCAACAAGTTCAACGTGAGCCTCTACATGAGCGTAACAACACACAGTTGCCTTTAAAGTTGACACTAATATTGTGTTTTTGTTGTATGTTTAAGGCACTCTGGTCCAAAAGAGTCCACCAGTTTGACACCAAGGACAAGTGATCCAGTTGTTTTCCTCGATTCCAGTCCCAACATTCAGGTGGAATATCTTTTTCTTTGGCTGTGATCTGGTTTTTGTGAAGTAACAAGTCATTCTGGGCTGGTTGTCACTAACCTGTTATTTGTGCTTTTAAGAAATAGTTTGTGCCATTTGAATGGTTTATGCCTAACAAAGTATAATTTCTCCACAGGTTCAAAGTCATTATGTGAAGCCCAAAATAAAGTAAGACTTATTTCACTGTAGAGT
>JBBPBX010046904.1:0-26388 GCA_038048925.1 Garcialebias charrua | reverse complement strand
TATCTATATATATATATCTATATATCTATATATATATCTATATATATATCTATATATATATCTATATATATATATATATATATATATATATATATATATATATATATATATATATATATATATATATATATATATATATATATATATATATATATATATATATATATATATATATATATGATGTAGAATGATGAACAGAAATTCTACCATTGCTGTTCATCATTCTTTAGTTAGTAGCAGGTCACTTTTGTAAATGAGCCCTCGAGGCTCAATGAGATTTACCTGACTAAATAAAGGTTGAATGAATGAATGATATATATATATATACAGTATATATAAATAAAAAAATTAAGGTTCATTGATAAACTTCATCAACTCGTTTAAAAGTTCTTTTCTTTTAATTGAGGATTTTTGGGATTGAAATTGCCCCAAGGCCACACCCTGCCACAGATCTTTGGAGGACACCCCGCGTGGAGATGGTCTTCATCTGGTCTCCATGGGTCAGTCCTCAGTGCTGGTTGATCACCTTCGGTCTCACGCAGGTGCAACCCACTGAGATGAGTTTGGACTCCAGGCGGTGCCTGGCCCTGGCGTCTTGACTCGCCTCAGAACCAGCACCTGATGCAATAATAATAATAATAATGAATTCAATTTATAATGCACTTTTCATTAATGAAAATCTCAAAGTGCTACAAGGTGCAACAGAAATTAAATGTCAATAAAACAAGTAATAAAACAAGTAAAATCAATAACAGTATCAACTAAGATCAAAAGTAGAATCATGAGGAGGCAGAGTATGCTCGGTTGAAAAGAAAGGTCTTCAAGCCGCTCTTAAAGTCAACCACAGACTGTGGGACCCTCAGACAGTCAGGAAGAGAGTTCCACAGGCGGGGGGCAGCCACACTGAAAGCCCGGTCTCCCATGGTCCTTAATTTGGTTCTCGGAATGTGAAGGAGATTACTGTTCTGTGACCGCAGCGACCGGGTGGATGAGTGTGGAATAAGAATATCCTTCAGATAATCTGGTGAAGCTCCATGTAAGCATTGATGTGTAATGAGAGCAGTTTTGTACTGAATTCTGTAGGCGACAGGAAGCCAATGAAGGTTATGAAGAATGGGCGTAATATGTTCAAATTTACGAACTCGCAACAAGATCCTTGCTGCACTGTTTTGAATATATTGAAGTTTCTGAAGGTTTTTGCCAGGGATTCCAATAAACAGGGAGTTGCAGTAGTCGAGCCTGGAGGAGACAAAAGCATGGACGAGCTTCTCAGCATCGGAAAAAGTTAGGGATGGGCGAAGTCTAGAGATGTTTCGAAGATGGAAGAAGCAAGTTTTAAACAGAAGCTTAATGTGATTTTCAAATGTAAGATTGGAGTCCATTTTTATTCCAAGATTAGTAACAGAGGTGGAGAGGGGGATGTCTTGTCCAGAAAAGGAAAGTGTTGTTATAGTAGATGTCTGTACCTGGTGAGGGGTGCCAATCAGTATGGCCTCGGTCTTGGAGCAGTTTAATTGAAGAAAGTTCTGATTCATCCATGCCCTAATTGCCTCCAGGCAGGCAGAGAGGGCAGTGAGTGAAGATGGAGATGACAAGGTGGAAGATGAGGATGCTCCAGTCCTGATGTAAAGCTGTGTATCGTCGGCATAACAGTGAAAAGAAATGTTGAACTGATTAATAATTTGACCTAAAGGCAGCATGTAAAGGGAAAACAACAGGGGCCCCAGAACTGACCCCTGAGGGACACCACAGGAGACAGAGACTGTCTGGGACGTGGCGTTGCCAAGACTAACACATTCCAGCCTATTGGAGAGGAAAGATTTAAACCAGTCCAGGACGGTGTCACAGAGACCGACCTCCACATGAAGACGGTGGAGGAGGATACTATGGTCCACAGTGTCGAAGGCTGCAGTGAGGTCAAGGAGGACAAGGATGGAGGGAGAGCCAGTGTCAGCAGCCAAGAGGACATCATTAGTAACCCTCAGCAGTGCAGTCTCAGTACTGTGAGCTGCCCTGAATCCAGACTGGAACTTCTCATACAGGGAGTGTTGTTGTAGGTGGTCCTGCAGCTGAGCAGCAACTGCTTTTTCCAGCACTTTAGACAGAAAAGGGAGGTGTGAAATTGGGCGGTAATTAGAAAAAATGTCGGGATCCAAATTAGATTTTTTCAGAAGAGGCCTAATGATGGCAGTTTTTAGAGGCAGTGGAACATGACCAGATTGAAGAGACTGATTTATTATTTGAGTGATAAGTGGGCCTATTGCAGAGTGATTGGATTTTATGAGAGACGAGGGGAAAGGATCCAGGGCGCAGGATGAAGGCTTCATTTTCTTGATGATGGCCTCCACCTCACTCTGAACAACTTCGTCAAAGCTGTTAAGGGTCCCAGAATGCAGACGGGTAGATGGCACACTGAGAACAGGGAGGTTGTGGAGCTGAGATCTGATAGTGTCAATTTTGGTTTTAAAAGATGAAAGAAACAGCTCGCATTTTTGAACAGAGTCCTCAAGAGTTTGTTTAATGGGATTAAGCAGACGAGTTATTGTGGAGAAGAGCTGTTTAGAGTTTCCAGGGCAGGTGTTGATGATGTTAGAATAATATTTGGAGCGTGCTTCTTTAAGAGAATAGGCGTACGCTTTCTGATGTTCTTTATATGCCTGCTTATGCACAGAGAGACCAGATGATTTTACACGTCTCTCAATAGCACGGCCAGTTGCCTTCATCTTGCGCAGCTCATCAGTGTACCAAGGGGCTGAACGCGAGAAAGACACCAGTCTTGTCTTCAAGGGGGCGTGTAGGTCCAGGAGCTCCCGAAGAGATTGGTTGTAGTAATCCACAGAGTCATCTGCAGAAGGATGATTGACAGCGGTCAGGGTGTGAAGATCAGCAGACAGAACATCAAGGGAAATGTTTTTAAGGTCACGGAACTGGATGGGTCGTTTTGGGTTTGAAGCAGGCGAAGATGAAGGCACTTCCAGGGAGATGACCCTGTGGTCTGAGACACCCAGGTCATATACAGATAAGTTATTGATGAGTACAGTGTCAGTAATCACCAAATCCAGAGTATGCCCCCTGCTGTGCGTAGGGGCGTCAACATGTTGAGAGAGATTAAGAGAGTCCAGAAGAGACTTAAAATCTTGATGCAGAATGGGACGGGACTCCAGGCCCCCGTCCTCCAGTCCTTGGTGGTCCAGGCAGGTTTTGAGCAAACAGTGAGCCTGCGACAGCGCATGAGGGAACATGTTGTCATCCCTGGAGATGCTGAGGACAGAGAGGAGACAAAAAACTGTTAACAGGACTCTGAGCTTCATGAAGGACAACACACTGAGGAGCTGAAGCCTCACTTGTAGGTCCACGGTGAGATGGAGTCGCTGGCCAAAGAACTGACTTTTAGGCTGGGAACTAAATTGTTTGGGTCCAAACGCAGAGGGACCGTTTCTTCTGCTAAACCTTCAAAGGACTTCCTGTGTGGCTTTGCTGCTGTCTGTGGGACCACCACCACCATCATCATCAACAGGACAGCGCTGACAACCTGAGGAAGAAGAACATTCATTCATTCATTCATTCAACCTTTATTTATACAGGCTAGCCTCGTTGAGCCACGGGGACTCATTTACAAGAGAGACCTGTCTCACTCACACCCAGGGTCAATTTAGAGTTACCAATCAGCCTAACATGCATGTTTTTGGACTGTGGGAGGAAACCGGAGAACCCGGAGAAAACCCACGCATGCACGGAGAGAACATGCAATAACAAGTCACTTTCATCATTGTCGTCGTGAATGTCTAGCGAAGACATACTGAAACAAAAAAAATATAAACGTAAAAAACAAACTAACATTGATACTGAGGAAACACATTACATATTTTATTAAAGCAACAATAATCAAGTTTGATCATGAAATAAAGAAACATGTACTTGGGAACCAGTACAATAAATTCTCTCAATAAAAGTTAATGAGACTAACTCGAAAGTATAGACAAAATCATATTTTTAACACGCACTAAAATACGTACGTTCAGTGCAAGTGTATGTTATACATGAACACAGAATTTTAATTAAGTCATCTTTTTAAAAATTCTTAAATTTATAAAGTTGTACATTTTCTGTGACGCGGTTAGAAAAATAAAATAATAAAAAAAATAAGCTTCAAAGATATTTATTGTCAATATTGTGCATCTGTATTATTCTAATTTTATGTCCACTAAAATTGCAGCACAGAAAAGCCATAACAATAAAGAAATACATTATATAAAAACTGGAGCGTGAGATTGATAGGCGGATAGGTGCAGCATCCGCAGTGAAGCGGGCGCTGTACCGGTCTGTCGTGGTGAAGAGAGAGCTGAGTCAAAAGGCAAAGCTCTCAATTTACCGATCGATCTACGTTCCCACCCTCATCTATGGTCATGAGCTTTGGGTTGTGACCGAAAGAACAAGATCTCGGATACAAGCGGCTGAAATGAGTTTTCTCCGCAGGGTGTCTGGACTCTCCCTTAGAGATAGGGTGAGAAGCTCAGTCATCCGGGAGGGACTCGGAGTAGAGCCGCTGCTTCTCCACATCGAGAGGAGCCAGTTGAGGTGGCTCGGGCATCTGGTTAGGATGCCTCCTGGACGCCTCCCTGGTGAGGTGTTCCGGGCATGTCCCACCGGGAGGAGACCCAGAGGAAGACCCAGGACGCGCTGGAGGGACTATGTTTCTCGGCTGGCCAGGGAACGCCTTGGGATTCCCCCGGAGGAGCTGCTCCAAGTGGCTGGGGAGAGGGAAGACTGGGCCTCCCTACTTAGGCTGCTACCCCCGCGACCCGACCCCGGATAAGAGGAAGAAAATGGATGGATGGATGGATTATATAAAAACAACTATTAAACTTTGGTTTTTGTTTCTGCCTACCGTAATATCTGGTGGAAATACATTTCATAAACAATATTAGACATACAACCTTACCATCTACATTTTAAAATTGTGTAATAATATTATGATCACAGTTATATTAGTTGCAGTGCAAACCATAAAATAATCTTGACATAAATACGGTTTCCCCTTACTTACCTTGTTTCCAAAACCTGAATGGGAGTCTCCCCAAATTCACTTCTGAGACCTTCCCCAAAGTCATCATCTCTGCATAAAAACATATAATGTAGTTCAAACAATAATCAGATATTCTTTTCAACACATTTATCACACAATGACAAATTTATCTAACATATCAAAGCATTTAGGATGATTTAAAAAATAGCATCAAACAGCCATCTTCCATCCTGTTCTGCTGCTAGAAGTAAAATTTGAACTTTTTACGCTCTCCTTTCATCCTGCTTCACTGCAGGCTCATGTCCGCAGCAAACTCGTCCACCCCACCGCAAGTTTTACAGATTTTATTCCAAAAATTAATGATTTTTGAGGCCCTTTATACAGGTAAACGTCCAAAGAGGTTGACATGTATGCATCAACAACATATATTGTGTAGTACAACTAACAGACTTTTCGATTATGAACACCAAATGATCAGCAGACAATATGCTAATTGCTAGTTGTTGTGATCATGCCTCTCTTACACAGACAGCACAGTTACAGTACTTTCATCATATCTGCTTGCTGATCCACAATACAATAAGTTAGGATAACTAAATGTACGTATCAAAACAATACTGAGGTTGAATGAGTTAGCTGCTGCCATTAGCATCACGTCAGCTGTAGGCCGGAAAACGGTTTTAGCCTGTTGTAGATAATTTCATGGCATTTGCGCTATCACATGATTCAAGCAAAGACACTTACTTTTCAAGCAGGAAAGTTGCTAACTCTGCATCGCTTGGCAATCCTTTGAGCACTCGAAGCTCTCGCCACCTCCGCCATCTTGAAACAGCTACTGTTTCTGTCAGGAACGTGCCCGGCTGCGGGGGAAGCTCGTTCATGAAAATAACTCTGTTTTTATTGGCTGGTCAAACACGGGCCGCTCTGGTTTTTATAAATGCTATTTTAACCACCGGGAGACGCCAGAGGAATATAGTATTTCTCAAAGATTACCTGTTTAACATCACTCTGTCAAAAAATAGTGACAGAGAGAAGAAATATGTTTATAAAAAAGCTACATACTGCAACTTTAAGGTAAATAAGAATGTGTCCCACCTCTCTTAAAAATATATAGGATATTATTATTATTATAAGGAAAATATATTGTGTCTAACTAATGATCTAAACTTACCTGAAGCCAGTCAATAATTAATGACTTCCAATGATTTCAAGACTTTTTAGCTGCTTGAATAATTATGACTTCAACTAGTTGATGATTTAGAAACTAACTTTTGAACATTTGAACTCTACTAGCTGCAGCTGATTTCAGTGATCAGTGTCTAATCTATACTAAAACTTCTAAAGTACATTTTCAGAATTCATGCAAAGACAGCAGATCATGGAGAAACAGTTTTTAAAACACAACACGTCAGAATACAACTTATTTTATGGAGGAAAAGAATAGGGCTGTTGATGAGGCCTTTTTTCATGAATTATAGACAACTTCTTGTTTCTAAGGTCAAGTGGCTGTGGCGGCCATGTTGAACTGGGTTGACTCAGAAACTTGATCATTTGTAGATGTACATACAAAGAATAAAAAGTGTGAGCTGGAAAACCTGAAACCTGTGAATCCTGCCTAACAGTGGAAGAAACATCTGCTGGAACCTGAGAGTCGTCAGGGTTTCACCATCCCTCTGAGGACCGATTTCAGGGAAACATGAAAGTTCCAAAAGTTTTTAAGAGAACCCACTTCTCCCTCGTAATGGTTCTTTATCTAGACAGCAAAAACTAATTGAAATGAAACAATGAAATGTCATCGGTCTTACAGAATTGAATCTAAATTGATTCTTGATGTAAAAACTCTAATAATGATGGTGGTCACTAAATGTTTGTTCAACTGTCATCTAAAGGTCCATCTCTGGTTGATTTATGGAACATTTGAACACATGTAAACTAAGAATTTGGACTTGTAGCAGGGCACAAGCAATTTGATGAAAATTTATGTAAGATTCACAAAACTAGGTCTCAAATTAAAATGAAGATGTGTTCTATTGAAAATAAATCAGTGCATTCCACTCAAATTATTACCAGGGTGCAAACTATTCCACAATCATAAGCTTTATTGTAATCAAAAGTAAAATCAAATCAAGAAATACAGCAAAATGAAACAAAAGCTTTTACATCATCAAGTATGAAATTTGATAATAAACTTTCAACATTGATTTAGTGGTATTAAATCAAACAGCTTGTTGTAAAATGATTGGAAACATGATTGAATTATCACAGAAATATGTTGAACAGTAGAACTTCTAATTCTAATTTTAATTACTTGCAATTCATTCAACCTTTATTTAGACAGGTTAATCCCACTGAGCCTCTAGGACTCATTTACAAGAGAGACCTGTTTTCAAAAAAAATGACAACAGTGACAACAATAGAGAATCTTAAGAGAGGCATGCAGTTTTATTATTTTTTTAAACATTTAACTAAAAAAAATGTCAAAGTAGCAAAACAACTAGATTATAAGGCAAATGTAGGAACATGTCTGCATTGGTTCTAGCCAGGAGTCCAACAGATTCTTAAAGCCATTTAGAGAGGTCAAGGTCGAGAGCTTCAGATCTTTTTGTAAGATATTCCAGGAAACAGGAGCAGAGTAGGAGAAGGCCCTTTTTCCAAGTTCAGTCTTCACTAAGGAAACACAGCAGGTAATCATGTCCTGAGAGCGCACGCTGTAGCTGCACTCACACAGAGACATGTAGGAGATGTATGAAGGCAGTAGACCAAGAAGTGATTTAAAAATGAAAATGTACCAGTGGTACAATAGAATAGGACAATAGAACAGGACACACAGGCCTTAATAAATCTCTTAAAATAATTAGAAAGTATGCAACAGGACTATGTGACAATTGCAGCAGCAATCTCCCTGAAACGGTTCAACATGTCTTTATGGCATGTCCAGGGTATGAAACAGAAAGAATGCATTTCCAAAAATAAATGAATATTAAATTTACAATGAGGGATGTTTTTAGTAGTGATATCAGTAAAGTTAAAGATCAAATTATTATTTTCTTGAAAAATATAAACTTAATAGAGAGAATTTAGTCGAGTTATTAAATTAATTTTACAGTATTATTATTTTTTTCCTGTTTATCTCCTGTCCACACTCCAGCTCAGTAGGTGGCGGTAATGCACATTACAGCTGGTCTGCCAATTGCCATAAAACAAAACAACAAGAAGAAGAGGGGGGGTCGTAACAGATCTATTATGTCTCTAGTACGATATACCTGCATTTCTCAGCTGGCAACACTGATCATTAGTTGGATGCAGTATTTTTTTATTTTTGTAAAATTTTCATTTGTTACTTTTCCCATTAAACTTTATTTCCTCAAGTGGTGTCCTTGAACATTAAATTTCCTAAACATATTTTACAATGTTAAGTGTGTATAGTGTTTGTTTAAATCCATACTGGAAGTTAAGAAAAATTTCCATTTGCATTTGACCTTTAATGAATCCTAAGAAAAGATTACCAGAATCTGCTCAACTTTTATTACATTACAATTTTTTTGATTCTAGGATGAAGTCAGACAAAAACAGTCAAAAGTTCAGAAAGGACAATTACCAGTTATCGACCGTCCAACTGTGGCCCCTGAGAGATTCAGCTGAAAGCCCTGGTGCACCTTTTATTTGAACCTGCAGAGATTTGAACAGGTGATCTGAAGCAAACAGGCAGGTGTTCAACTGAACTGACCAATCATGCTTTTTGATGGTCTCCTCCATCATCCATCCATCATCCATCCATCCATTATCTTCTGCTTCCAGGTTGTGGGGGCAGCAGCTTTACCAGGGAGACACAGACATCAACAGCCACCTCTTCAGCTCTTCTAGGAGGACCCCACGGCATTCGCAGACCAACTGACTAATTAATAAGTAATACTAGGAATGCACCGATAAATCGGCCGGCCGATCGATCGGCCCCGATTTCCTTAATTTGGGGAGATCGATTATCGGCCAATCTTTAAATGAGAAGCCGATTTTATCCACCGATCGCATCTGCCTCCGCAAAAGTCTGAAAATCAGCTGCTCTCCTCTTTTGCTCTGCTGTGAGAGGGGGCTAACAGACCCGTCCACCAGGTCACGTCTGAACATGCGCGTTAACACAGTCAACACAGGTCACTCGGAGCAGCCATGTTGTCGGTTTGGACGTTCTACACATAGAAAATCAGCAAAAGATCACAATTTGCAATTTCTGTAAAACCGAAGTAAGTCGTGGTGGAGCCACAACAAAAACCTTTAATACAACAAACCTTGTTCGCCATTTAAGAAATCACCACGCAGCAAAGTATGCGTTTGAAGCGAGCAACCAAGCTAAGGCTAATGCTAAAGCTAGCGCTATCAATGAGCCAGTCGGTGGGCCGCTGTTAGCTTTTATGAGCAACGAAAAGAGCAAAGCTACCACGAGGAAAGTGATGGAGTTCATGGCATTAGTTGACCAGCCCTTTTCCGTCGTTGAGGACCAAAGTTTTAGAAGCTTGATGCAGCACGTGAGCCCACGATATAATATGCCGAGTCGGATACATTTTTCTGATGTTTAATTACCGGAGTTGTTCAGCCAAGTTTCGAGAGACACCCACAGCCTGCTAAAAGCTAATCCAAATACACTCAGCGTTACAACAGACATCTGGACTTCTGATGTAAGTTTAATGTCCATGTTAAGTTTTACTGCACAGTGGATTGACGAACAATTCGAACGTCATCAAGTACTCAAGCACAGACCGTGGCGTGGGTAAAGCTAAAGCTACATTGCTGGAGGCTGTTGTGAAAAGATTCAACAACATTGAGCATGATGAGCCCCTCTACAGCTTGGCCACTATTCTGGATCCAAGGCAAGTACAGTAACTGTGAATATTCTATTTTAGTCACAATTACTTTTAGCCTACTACTATATTTCAAGAAATATTTAAATTAAATTTAAAATAAACATTTCTTGATTGAAAATTTCAATCAAGAAATGTTTATACACCTACTGTAGGAACATCCTCTGAAGTGGGACCTCCTGACATCGATGAATCTGCAGCAAAAAGGTGTAGTCTACTGTTTGCAGTTCAAGATGAAATCTTAAAGGAGAACGTTGAAAAAGAGCAACAGCTGGCCAGCCCTTCAGCTATGCAGGTACAGACCTACCTATCGGAGGTTCCTGTCGAAAGGAGTCAGGACCCATTGGTCTACTGGAGGATCAATGAAAATCGTTTCCCTCATCTTGCTCTACTTGCCCAAACCTACCTCTCTGCCCCATGCACAAGCATTGAAAGCGAGCAGCTGTTTAGTTGGCTGGACATGTAGTAGATGAGAAAAGAAGTCGCCTGTCTGGTGACAAAGCAGAAATGCTTTTGTTCATCAAGAAAAACCTGCCACTAATGAAAAAGTGACTGGAATAAGTCTGTGAGGACAAACTTACCTGTGCGAGTGTTAATTCTTATTACCGGTTGTTAAGAACCTGAGGGGGTTCAGTTTAAAAAAAAAACATAATTTTTGTGTTTAGGTTGTCTGCAGTCTGCTAAAGAAAGCACCAGCAGCCTGTAGCTGCACTTTTTTTCACTCAGCCTAATCAGGCTTGATTAACTCAGGTCAAACACCTGTTTGCTCTCAGCCTTTTAAATAGTCTGAGCTGAGACCTAAACACTGTGGAGCCTTTGCTTAGAGCAATGGAGTGAGATTGCCAACTGAGTTTGGTTGACACAAGCAAGGGTGCTTGTTGGAGCAACTTGTGAGCCTGCTGAAGGTAAAACCAAGTTTTGCTCAAAGCAGTTTTATGCTGCATGTGTGTGTGTTCAGAAGTGTTCTCCACCCACTTTTGATCACTGTGAGTTGAGCTCTCATGTAGTTTGCATTGAGCTTAGGCTCTTATATGCCTTACAGTAAATGTCTTAAATGACTGGTGCTGCCTAAACAGCACATGTAGAGCAAAGGGTGCTCTTGTGACAGCCTTAGTGTTTACTAGGGTTGTGTGAACCAAGTTTTAAGCTTGTTTGAGGCTGGTGTAGGAAACACTAGCTTTTTGACAGCTGGGAAAGCTGTAGGATGTACAAACATTGAGGAAAGCTCCACCCTCTCCAATTTGTTTGTAAAGTTTGCTTCTAGGGGGAGAAGTAATTGAGCTGGTTAAGCTCTTAAAGTGACTCTGGCTGCTTAAAGCAGAGTTCTGTGTGGGTTAAGGCACCTTAAGTGCTGGCTGCCACTTTGGTTTAACTTAAGAGGTGTGGGCCTGTGCCATAGGGGCCTGTTTGAGTTAAATTTGGAGACACTGAGGGCAGTGTCTGTGCAGTTGTCCAAGAGGGGGACAGCTGGGGATAACAGTGAGGGACTGTTACCTTTTTCTCTTTCTCATTTTTTGTACTTTTGACTGTGTGGGTGCAGGTAGTCCAGTTTTCGTGTTTTGTTTGTTTAGGGGTTTCTTTGGTAAGGTAGATCGTCGCCTGGGGGGGTACGACAGTCCTGTACAGGATTGGACCAACCTGGGTGGCGTTATATTGTTTTTAGCCTCGCCCACCAGTCCAACACTTATTTGTACTTTTTATTAATTTTATTTTCCTTTGGACGCTGATCCAGGAGAGGACGCTCCAGTCCTGGTGGGAGAAGCCTGGGAGGACCCTGCAAGCCTGGAGGCTCTTAGTTTTAGTTTAATAAAAATCTTTTTAATTCTTTTTCTGTGTCAGTGTCCACTTTGTATGTTTTGGCCTTTACCGGTCGTAACACCGGTACCCACTGACTTGAAAATGTTACACATGCTGCATTATCTATTTTTGTTTTGTTTTTCAAAATGTAACAAGTGAAAGAATAAAATGAACTGATTTTTTTTTTGGTTAAACTTCATTTACAATAAAGTAAGATTGGAAAATTGTTTTCAAGTCTGTGGCTTATTGTAAAAGCAGTTTCAAAGATCACAGTTTGACGTTTTGCAATTTTAACATGAACCTTATTCATATCTAAATAAAAGTGAAGATTTTTTTGCATACATTTTTTAAATAAATTTTTATTGTAAAAATCTATACTAAAATGGAAAATACATGGGTTTAAAGCAGGCAGGGAAGGTAATCAGGCAGGGAAGGTAATAAGTGAAGATTATTAATCAGGTTTAAAAGTTACATCTCATGAGGTACTCTATTAGAGCATGACATCTCTTCCACAACATTCTGTGGAAAAGACTTTAGGGTGTTCTTCTTCTAGTGGTGGTTAGTAAATAGCTTAAGGGAGAACTACCACCACCAGGTGGTAAGAAGAGTTGGATTCTGGACCCCACCTACAGAACGGGTCCAAAAGTGTAATGGAAACACAACCACACACGAGCTGACCCGAGCTGAACCGTGCCGTAACAGTGGAAAAGGGGCATAGGTGTCTCTTTCAGAAAAGAGAGTTGATTAGCAGAGATATTTAATTATCATAGTCAGAATGGAACCAGGGGTGGTCAGGATGTAGACTCATCCTGACTTGGGAGATTAACACACAAAAGAAGTGGGTAGGAGACACAGTGTCTCTGAGGATGTTCTGTGTCTTTGAGGGACACTTTTGTCTCTGATAAGGCCTTGGTTGGATGAATGCTACATAATTTATATAAAAAAAACTACAGTATAAGGTTGGTTTCATTAAAACTAGGGATGCACCGATCCACTTAAAAAAAGAACTTTTGATCAGATCATGATACCTAAATCTGGATGTCGACCAATACCGATACTATTCCGATAAAATCATCGATTTTATATGAGGCTGTAATAATCTCCTCTCTACAGGCAAGTACAACTTGTACAAACATAATCATTTGATGTTTATTCATTCATTTTTAAAGAACAATACAAGACAGTTTCATCAGATACAAGAATACAAGTAGGATAAAATGAAAGGAACAGAAAGAAGATGAAATCTTATTATATCTGCCCCTTATTTCACTGTTTGTTCAACCAATGTTAACCTTCAAGCTACATCACAAAATGAATAATTCTACTTAATTTTACTAACTGTAATACACAAACTACATCACAAAATGAATAATTCTACTTAATTTATCTAGCTGTAATACACAAACTACATCACAAAATGAATAATTCTACTTAATTTTCTAACTGTAATACACAAACTACATCATTCTAACTGTAATACACAAACTACATAAGAAAATGAATAATTCAACTTAATTTTTCTAACTGTAATACACAAACTACATCACAAAAATGAATAATTCTATTTAATTTTTCTAACTGTAATACACAAACTACATCACAAAAATGAATAATTCTATTTAATTTTTCTAACTGTAATACACAAACTACATCATTCTAACTGTAATACACAAACTACATAAGAAAATGAATAATTCAACTTAATTTTTCTAACTGTAATACACAAACTACATCACAAAAGAATAACTCTACTTAATTTTTCTAACTGTAATACACAACACACTAAGCTACATCATCAGTCAACATAAGTGTAATATACAACACACTAAGTTACATCATATATAGTTTTTGAGCAAGTCCTTTTTGACCTTTTTCTTAAATGTATACATTGATTTTGCATTTTTAACATCACTCTCCAGAGCATTCCACAATCGAACTCCCTGAATTGAGGTAGACCGTCCCTTTAAGCTGGTTCTGAATTGTGGTTTGATGAATATCTGTCCCTTTGAGATTGTAATAACTTTGTCTTTTTATAAAATTTCTTTGGATATTTAAAGGTAATGTGTTATTATGAGCCCTATGCATAACTGATAAAATACTATATTCAACCAATTCCTGGAATTTCAATAAATTTAGCTGAAGAAACAAGGTGTTTGATGGGTGACTGAAATTTTTTTCTGGTGATTATCATGCATGTCCAAAACCGCAACTTGAGGTAAATTTTAATGTTGGATAAGTTTCAAAGTTAGAATTAAATCCTGCTAACACAAAGCATGTTTTTATTCCTAGCTTTAAAGACAGAGTCAGTCAGTCATAGTTTTACTGTCATACACACCACATGTGGTACATGGAATGAGATTATGTACACAGGGTCCCAGTTACATCCCACAACAAAATGCAAAAGAAAAACAGTAATAAGGTCTAAGATATGAACTAAGTTAAACATCTACTAAATATACACTAAGCACTAATAGCATAAAATCAATATGCTGAAGTGGATATTAAAGAAGTGGATATTAAATTAAATTGGCACCAAGATAGTTCCCCCATGCTAAGAGACTGCTTTGAAAACACAAACTGGTCTGTCTTCAAAGAGGCAGCTACGAATGGAAGTTCAGTTGACCTGGAACTTTATGCTTCCTCAGTCCTGGGTTACATCAGTACATGTGCTGAAAATGTATCCATAAGAAAGTATGTTAAATTTTACCCCAATCAAAAACCCTGGCTAAATAAGGATGTCCGCACCCTGCTGGCAGCCAGGGACACTGCTTTCAAGTCTAGAGATACTGAGGAGTTGAGAAAGTGCAGGAGAGAACTGGATGATGGCATAAAGAAGGCCAAAGCCGCGTATGCACAGAGGATCGAGGGTCAGTTCATCTCACATGATCCACGGAGCATGTGGCAGGGCATCAAATGCTTAACAGACTACAAGGGCAAAAGCAAACAATGCCCCAGGGACCCATCCCTGCCTGATGCCCTCAATAAGTTTTATGCACGTTTTGAAGATCCAAACAGACCAGCTAGCACCAGACTCACCTCATCACCAGACGAGGAGCACCTCAAAGTGACCGCAGCAGAAGTGAGAGGTAGTCTCAGAAGGATCAACCCTCATAAAGCTACGGGTCCAGACAACATCCCAGGGAAAGTTCTGAAGGAATGTGCGGACCAGCTCTGTGAGGTGCTGGCTGACGTCTTCACCACCTCACTTTCACTGGAGTCAGTTCCCACCTGCCTGAAGACTGCCACCATCATCCCAGTCCCAAAAAGCTCCACAGTGACTGGTCTGAATGACTATAGACCGGTGGCTCTCACCCCGATAGTCGCTAAATGTTTTGAGAAACTGGTCATGTCCCACATCAAGACAACCGTCAACATCAGCGAGGACCCTCATCAATATGCATACCGCGAGAACCGATCAACAGAGGACGCCATCTCCTCTGTGGTCCACACTGCTCTCACCCACCTGGATCAGAAGGACTCATACGTGCGTCTGCTCTTTGTGGACTTCACATCTGCCTTCAACACCATGATCCCCCAAACTCTGATAGACAAACTATCCACACTTGGACTAAGCCCCTCTATTTGTAACTGGGTCTTAGACTTCTTAACAGACAGACCACAGTCCGTGAAGATCCACAACTTCTCCTCCTCCACCATCACCCTCAGCACTGGCTCTCCTCAGGGATGTGTGCTGAGCCCTCTTCTGTTCACTCTGCTCACATATGATTGTACAGCCACACATCCAGGCTGTCATATTGTTAAGTTTGCAGATGATACAGCTGTGGTGGGATGCATTTGAAGCGAGCAACCAAGCTAAGGCTAATGCTAAAGCTAGCGCTATCAAAGAGCCAGTCGGTGGGCCGCTGTTAGCTTTTATGAGCAACGAAAAGAGCAAAGCTACCACGAGGAAAGTGATGGAGTTCATGGCATTAGTTGACCAGCCCTTTTCCGTCGTTGAGGACCAAAGTTTTAGAAGCTTGATGCAGCACGTGAGCCCACGATATAATATGCCGAGTCGGATAAATTTTTCTGATGTTTAATTACCGGAGTTGTTCAGCCAAGTTTCGAGAGACACCCACAGCCTGCTAAAAGCTAATCCAAATACACTCAGCTTTACAACAGACATATGGACTTCTGATGTAAGTTTAATGTCCATGTTAAGTTTTACTGCACAGTGGATTGACGAACAATTCGAACGTCATCAAGTACTCAAGCACAGACCGTGGTGTGGGTAAAGCCAAAGCTACATTGCTGGAGGCTGTTGTGAAAAGATTCAACAACAATGAGCATGATGAGCCCCTCTACAGCTTGGCCACTATTCTGGATCCAAGGCAAGTACAGTAACTGTGAATATTCTATTTTAGTCACAATTACTTTTAGCCTACTACTATATTTCAAGAAATATTTAAATTAAATTTAAAATAAACATTTCTTGATTGAAAATTTCAATCAAGAAATGTTTATTTTAAATTTAATTTAAATGTTTTTTTTAATTGCATGTAAATAAAGAAATGCATTTCAATTTGAAATGCATTTCTTTATTTACATGCAATTAAAAAAACATTTAAATTTTAATGTATACAAAACACAATGATTGACCCATCTTTCTTTGTTTATGCAAAACAAGGTCCTAGAATCGCTACCTCTCAGCAGAGGGGGGGATCAGATGCACACCTGCTGCAGGAACATCCTCTGAAGTGGGACCTCCTGACATCAATGAATCTGCAGCAAAAAGGTGTAGTCTACTGTTTGCAGTTCAAGATGAAATCTTAAAGGAGAACATTGAAAAAGAGCAACAGCTGGCCAGCCCTTCAGCTATGCAGGTACAGACCTACCTATCGGAGGTTCCTGTCAAAAGGAGCCAGGACCCATTGGTCTACTGGAGGATCAATGAAAATCATTTCCCTCATCTTGCTCTACTTGCCCGAACCTACCTCTCTGCCCCATGCACAAGCATTGAAAGCGAGCGCCTGTTTAGTTGGCTGGACATGTAGTAGATGAGAAAAGAAGTCGCCTGTCTGGTGACAAAGCAGAAATGCTTTTGTTCATCAAGAAAAACCTGCCACTAATGAAAAAGTGACTGGAATGGGTCTGTGAGGAAAAACTTACCTGTGCGAGTGTTAATTCTTATTACCGTATTTTCCGATGTATAGGTCGCACCTTTTTATGGTTTTTTTCAAGGCCTGCGACCTATACACCGGTGCGACCTATAGTATATGGCTTGTTATCACTTTCAGCTAAACAACTTTTTAAATCCAGCTCATTTCACAATTACGTTCATTTATTAAGGAAAAGTTCAGCTCAGACACATATTTGCTATAATTTTTATCAAACAAATAATTGTTTTTAAGTGTTAATCTTCTTAAAAGCCTTGCTGTGCACTCCTGTGGCAGACATTTGCAGCAGAGCTAAACGTAGGTGCGACCTATACACCAGTGCGACCTATCTAGGGATTTTCCAATCTATTGGTGATAATTGGACAATGCGACCTATACACCGGTGCGACTTATACACCAGAAAATACGGTACCCACTGACTTGAAAATGTTACACATGCTGCATTATCTATTTTTGTTTTGTTTTTCAAAATGTAACAAGTGAAAGAGTAAAATGAACTGATTTTTTTTGGTTAAACTTCATTTACAATAAAGTAAGATTGGAAAATTGTTTTCAAGTCTGTGGCTTATTGTAAAAGCAGTTTCAAAGATCACAGTTTGACGTTTTGCAATTTTAACATGAACCTTATGCATATCTAAATAATAAAAGTGAAGATTTTTTTGCATACATTTTTTAATACATTTTTATTGTAAAAATCTATACTAAAATGGAAAATACGTGGGTTTAAAGCAGGCAGGGAAGGCAATAAATGAGGATTATTAATCAGGTTTAAAAGTTACATCTCATGAGGTACTCTATTAGAGCATGACATCTTTTCCACAACATTCTGTGGAAAAGACTTTAGGGTGTTCTTCTTCTAGTGGTGGTTAGTAAATAGCTTAAGGGAGCACTACCACCACCAGGTGGTAAGAAGAGTTGGATTCTGGACCCCACCTACAGAACGGGTCCAGAAGTGTAATGGAAACACAACCACACACAAGCTGACCCGAGCTGAACTGAACCGTGCCGTAACGGTGGAAAAGGGGCATAGGTGTCTCTTTCAGAAAAGAGAGTAAATTAGCAGAGATATTTAATTATCATAGTCAGAATGGAACCAGGGGTGGTCAGGATGTAGACTCATCCTGACTTGGGAGATTAACACACAAAAGAAGTGGGTAGGAGACACAGTGTCTCTGAGGATGTTCTGTGTCTTTGAGGGACACTTTTGTCTCTGATAAGGCCTTGGTTGGATGAATGCTACATAATTTATATAAAAAAAACTATAAGGTTGGTTTCATTAAAACTAGGGATGCACCGATCCACTTAAAAAAAGAACTTTTGATCAGATCATGATACCTAAATCTGGATGTCGACCGATACCGATACTATTCCGATAAAATCATCATTATTGATTTTATATGAGGCTGTAATAATCTCCTCTCTACAGGCAAGTACAATTTGTACAAACATAATCATTTGATGTTTATTCATTCATTTTTAAAGAACAATACAAGACAGTTTCATCAGATACAAGAATACAAGTAGGATAAAATGAAAGGAGCAGAAAGAAGATGAAATCTTATTATATCTGCCCCTTATTTCACTGTTTGTTCAACCAATGTTAACCTTCAAGCTACATCACAAAATGAATAATTCTACTTAATTTTACTAACTGTAATACACAAACTACATCACAAAATGAATAATTCTACTTAATTTATCTAGCTGTAATACACAAACTACATCACAAAATGAATAATTCTACTTAATTTTCTAACTGTAATACACAAACTACATCATTCTAACTGTAATACACAAACTACATAAGAAAATGAATAATTCAACTTAATTTTTCTAACTGTAATACACAAACTACATCACAAAAATGAATAATTCTATTTAATTTTTCTAACTGTAATACACAAACTACATCACAAAATGAATAATTCTACTTAATTTTTCTAACTGTAATACACAAACTACATCACAAAAGAATAACTCTACTTAATTTTTCTAACTGTAATACACAACACACTAAGCTACATCATCAGTCAACATAAGTGTAATATACAAACACACTAAGTTACATCATATATAGTTTTTGAGCAAGTCCTTTTTGACCTTTTTCTTAAATGTATACATTGATTTTGCATTTTTAACATCACTCTCCAGAGCATTCCACAATCGAACTCCCTGAATTGAGGTAGACCGTCCCTTTAAGCTGGTTCTGAATTGTGGTTTGATGAATATCTGTCCCTTTGAGATTGTAATAACTTTGTCTTTTTATAAAATTTCTTTGGATATTTAAAGGTAATGTGTTATTATGAGCCCTATGCATAACTGATAAAATACTATATTCAACCAATTCCTGGAATTTCAATAAATTTAGCTGAAGAAACAAGGTGTTTGATGGGTGACTGAAATTTTTTTCTGGTGATTATCATGCATGTCCAAAACCGCAACTTGAGGTAAATTTTAATGTTGGATAAGTTTCAAAGTTACAAGCCCAAAACCGGAAAAGTTGGCACGTTGTGCAAATCGCAAATAAAAACAGAATACAATGACTTGCAAATCTTTTTCAACCCATATTCAACTGAATAGAATGCAAAGACAATATATTTAATGTTCGAACGGAGAAACTTTATTTTGTTTTGCAAATAACCATTAACTTAGAATTCAATGGCAGCAACACATTGCAAAAAAGTTGGCACAGGGACATATTTACCACTGTGTTACATCGCCTTTCCTTTTAACAACACTCAGTAAACGTTTGGGAACTGAGGAGACCAATTTTTGAAGCTTTTCAGGTGGAATTCTTCCCCATTCTTGCTTGATGTACAGCTTAAGTTGTTCAACAGTCCGGGGTCTCCGTTGTCGTATTTTACGTTTCATAATGCGCCACACATTTTCAATGGGGGACAGGTCTGGACTGCAGGCAGGCCAGGGGAGGACCCGCACTCTTTTGCTACGAAGCCACGCTGTTGTAACACGTGCAGAATGTGGCTTGGCATTGTCTTGCTGAAATAAGCTGGGGCGTCCATGAAAAAGACGTCGCTTGGATGGCAGCATATGTTGCTCCAAAACCTGTATGTACCTTTCAGCATTAATGGTGCCTTCACAGATGTGTAAGTTACCCATGCCTTGGGCACTAATGCACCCCCATACCATCACAGATGCTGGCTTTTGAACTTTGCGCCTATAACAGTCCTGATGGTTCTTTTCCTCTTTGGTCCGTAAGACACGACGTCCACAGTTTCCAAAGACAATTTGAAATGTGGACTCATCAGACCACAGAACACTTTTCCACTTTGCATCAGTCCATCTCAGATGAGCTCGGGCCCAGCAAAGCCGGCGGCGTTTCTGGATCTTGTTGATGAATGGCTTTTGCTTTGCATAGTAGAGCTTTAACTTGCACTTACAGATGTAGCGACGAACTGTAGTTACTGACAGTGGTTTTCTGAAGTATTCCTGAGCCCATGTGGTGATATCTTTTACACACTGATGTCGGTTTTTGATGCAGTACCGCCTGAGGGATCGAAGGTCACGGGCATTCAATGTTGGTTTTCGGCCTTGCCCCTTACGTGTAGTGATTTCTCCAGATTCTCTGAACCTTTTGATGATATTACGGACCGTAGATGGTGAAATTCCTAAATTCCTTGCAATAGCTCGTTGAGAAAAGTTGTTCTTGAACTGTTCGACAATTTGCCCACGCATTTGTTCACAGAGTGGTGACCCTCGCCCCATCCTTCTATGTGGATGACTGAGCATGTCAAGGAAGCTGCTTTTATACCCAATCATGGCACCCACCTGTTCCCAATTTGCATGTTCACCTGTGGGATATTCCAAATAAGTGTTTGATGAGCATTCCTCAAATTTCTCTGTCTTCTTTGTCACTTGTGCCAGCTTTTTTGAAACATGTTGCAGGCATCAAATTCCAAATGAGCTAATAATTGCAAAAAATAACAAAGTTTACCAGTTCGAACGTTAAGTATGTGGTCTTTGCAGTGTGTTCAATTGAATATAGGTTGAAAAAGATTTGCAAGTCATTGTATTCTGTTTTTATTTGCGATTTCCACAACGTGCCAACTTTTCTGGTTTTGGGCTTGTAGAATTAAATCCTGCTAACACAAAGCATGTTTTTATTCCTAGCTTTAAGGACAGAGTCAGTCAGTCATAGTTTTACTGTCATACACACCACATGTGGTACATGGAATGAGATTATGTACACAGGGTCCCAGTTACATCCCACAACAAAATGCAAAAGAAAAACAGTAATAAGGTCTAAGATATGAACTAAGATAAACATCAACTAAATATACACTAAGCACTAATAGCATAAAATCAATATGCTGAAGTGGATATTAAAGAAGTGGATATTAAAGTGCTGGTGAAGATTCTCAGTCGTCCAGGACATGATAAAATCAAAAAAGGCGTTCAATACAGAAACAACTGGACTTTATTTGTAACAGAAAACGTTTCGCTTCCCATCCGGGGAGCTTTATCAATTCAATGAGCAGGCTCAGAGAGAGAGAATTTATAAACAGGCTTGGGATGACACACACCAACCTATGTAAATTGGAAGCTAACACACACACACATACTTGAGTTAACACATACATGTGACACATTCAAAGTTCAGCATGTGGCAGCAGGGCTTGCAGAAGACACAAACACATCCTACTGTATGTAAATTGACAAATCACATCTCACATCTTAATAGCAGGGACCTCTCAAAGTCTTTGCTAGTCTAATTCACAAACGAGGCTCCTCTGTTCTCATCAGGTGCGAAACGTCTGGGAATCAACCCCAGGGCTGCAATATATGTTTTAGAAAAATGGAATCTGAGTCCTCCTCCTCTGTTTAACGATGGTTTCTCCCATTTTACATAAACCACTTCCTTCACACCCCTCTCAAACCACCTGTGCTCTTGGTCCAAAATATGCACATTCTGGTCCTCAAAAGAGTGTCCCTTGTCCATGAGGTGGAGGTGAACAGCTGAGTTTTGTCCAGAGGAGGAGGCTCTCCTGTGTTGGGACATTTGTCTGTGATTGGGCTGCTTAGTTTCTTCAATGTAGAGGTCTGGACAGTCCTCGCTGCACTGGACTGCGTACACTACACCACTCTGTGTGTTGGTGTCTTGTCTTGTGGACAAGACACCAACACACAAAAAATCGATTGTGAATTAGACTAACAAAGATTTTGAGAGGTCCCTGCTATTAAGATGTGAGGTGTGATTTGTCAATTTACATACAGTAGGATGTGTTTGTGTTTTCTGTAAGCCCTGCTGCCACATGCTGAACTTTGAATGTGTCACATGTATGTGTTAACTCAAGTATGTGTGTGTGTTAGCTTCCAATTTACAGTACATAGGTTGGTGTGTGCCATCCCAAGCCTGTTTATAACTTCTCTCTCTCACAGCCTGCTCATTGAATTGATAAAGCTCCCCGGATAGGAAGCAAAACGTTTTCTGTTACAAATAAAGTCCAGTTGTTTCTGTATTGAACACCTTTTTTGATATTAAAGTGATTAATGGCTTCAAACATCTGCTAAGTTCATGGCAAAAACCAACACAGACATGTTCCTGATTTTAGTATTTTAGATCACTTTTTAATGTAGCTTTTCTTAAATTTTATTTAAATAAATTTCTTTTATTTTTCTAGTTCATATCCTTTTTTTATGATTGTCTACTGTTGTACTGATAAATATGTCCTGGAGGGTAAATGTAAACTATATCTTGGCGCAAATATTCAATCAAGCAGTGAAGCAGGCAGTTCAGTCAGCTGCACTCAGTCTGCTCCTCCTCTGAGACGGGCAGACTGAGTGCAGCTGATGGATATTAGACAGCCTGCTTCGGACTAAACGAGAGGAACACACCGCTGAAGCCAGGGAGCTCGAACGTCCAAAGTAAAACTAACTTTACAACAGTGCCTGGTTAAACAATCCTTGTGCTCTTTAACGTGGTGCTTTTTCAGATGTTTATTAAGTTTGATGTATTGTAGGTCGCAACAGAGCGTTCTTCTCTTGGTACAGCAGCTCTGCAGACATTGCACGTTGCTGTCTTGCAGTGTTTAGTGTAAAATACTTCCACACAGCGGACATGTTAAGATGAAAAGTTGGTTAGCCGTTAGCCACAGTGCTGCTCTCAGTCCTCTTGTATTTACTCACATTTTAGCTGGCTTCAAACTATAAAATGAATTTCCTTCACAAAATCCATTCCATAGTTTGATTCCCTGCCTTGCAGAGCAGCTGGCAGGGAATCACATGTGGAGATGTTTCAGCAGACATAGACATTCATTATGGATCGGAAATCTTTGCAGAGTGTATCGGAAAAATCCGATAGGTAAATTATGCTGGTATAGGAGACCGAGGCCAATACTGATACTTGATCAGCCCCATCCTTAATTAAAACACAATTAGTTAATCTGCATGAGAAATCTGTTAATTAACCAAGTAACTAACTGATTAAATAACAATTGTCTCAGGAATTACATGAATAACATTTTATGGGGTCTGACTGTTTGAAAAAACAATTTGATTGGTTGGTTGGTTCTCTCCACATATTGCACAACCACTGAACCAGTATTTTAGAACCAACATCTATAATCCAAATTATGATCTAAGGTTTAATTAGTTTGTTTTTAAAGTGTTCTTGAGAAATTAGGAGCAAATCATAGATTAGGAACTTGTTCAAAAATTGTTACAGAATATATTTTACAAAATCAAAATTAATTTTATTTGGGTGTTAAAACACCAGATGCATCTCATGGCTATAATAATTATTTTAAGATTTTCTGGTAGAACGTTTCCACTCTAGTGTGGACTCTCATGTGTTTGCTTAAACTTGCCTTATGACTAAATCTTTGTCCGCAAAGTTCACAAGGAAATGGCTTGTCTCCTGTGTGGACTCTTATGTGCGAGTTTAAATGTGTCTTCTGATTAAATCTTTGTCCACAAAGTTCACATGGAAACGGCTTGTCTCCTGTGTGTACTCTCATATGCGAGTTTAAACTTGCCTTATGACTAAATCTTTGTCCACAAAGTTCACAAGGAAACGGCTTGTCTCCTGTGTGGACTCTCATATGAGAGTTTAAACTTGCCTTATGACTAAATCTTTGTCCACAAAGTTCACAAGGAAACGGCTTGTCTCCTGTGTGTACTCTCATATGCGAGTTTAAATTTGCCTGATGACTAAATCTTTGTCCACAAAGTTCACAAGGAAATGGCTTGTCCCCTGTGTGGACTCTCATGTGTCTGCTTAAACTTGTCTTCTGACTAAATCTTTGTCCACAAAGTTCACAAGGAAATGGCTTGTCTCCTGTGTGGACTCTCATGTGTGTGTTTAAAAGTGTCTTATGACTAAATCTTTGTCCACAAAGTTCACAAGGAAATGGCTTTTCTCCTGTATGTACTCTCATATGCGAGTTTAAATTTGCCTTATGGCTAAATCTTTGTCCACAAAGTTCACAAGGAAATGGCTTGTCCCCTGTGTGTACTCTCATATGTGAGTTTAAATTTGCCTTCTTACTAAATCTTTGTCCACAAAGTTTACAAGGAAATGGCTTGTCTCCTGTGTGGACTCTCATGTGTTTGTTTAAATCTGTCTTATGACTAAATCTTTGTCCACAAAGTTCACAAGGAAATGGCTTGTCTCCTGTGTGGACTCTCATGTGTTTGTTTAAATCTGTCTTATGACTAAATCTTTGTCCACAAAGTTCACAAGGAAATGGCTTGTCTCCTATGTGTACTCTCATATGTGAGTTTAAATTTGCCTTCTGACTAAATCTTTGTCCACAAAGTTCACAAGGAAATGGCTTGTCTCCTGTGTGGACTCTCATGTGAGTGTTTAAAAGTGTCTTATGACTAAATCTTTGTCCACAAAGTTCACAAGGAAATGGCTTTTCTCCTGTGTGTACTCTCATATGCGAGTTTAAATTTGCCTTACGACTAAATCTTTGTCCACAAAGTTCACAAGGAAATGGCTTGTCCCCTGTGTGGACTCTCATGTGTCTGCTTAAACTTGTCTTCTGACTAAATCTTTGTCCACAAAGTTCACAAGGAAATGGCTTGTCTCCTGTGTGGACTCTTATGTGCGAGTTTAAATGTGTCTTCTGATTAAATCTTTGTCCACAAAGTTCACATGGAAACGGCTTGTCTCCTGTGTGTACTCTCATATGCGAGTTTAAACTTGCCTTATGACTAAATCTTTGTCCACAAAGTTCACAAGGAAATGGCTTGTCTCCTGTGTGGACTCTCATATGAGAGTTTAAACTTGCCTTATGACTAAATCTTTGTCCACAAATTTCACAAGGAAACGGCTTGTCTCCTGTGTGTACTCTCATATGCGAGTTTAAATTTGCCTGATGACTAAATCTTTGTCCACAAAGTTCACAAGGAAATGGCTTGTCCCCTGTGTGGACTCTCATGTGTCTGCTTAAACTTGTCTTCTGACTAAATCTTTGTCCACAAAGTTCACAAGGAAATGGCTTGTCTCCTGTGTGGACTCTCATGTGTGTGTTTAAAAGTGTCTTATGACTAAATCTTTGTCCACAAAGTTCACAAGGAAATGGCTTTTCTCCTGTGTGTACTCTCATATGCGAGTTTAAATTTGCCTTATGACTAAATCTTTGTCCACAAAGATCACAAGGAAATGGCTTGTCTCCTGTGTGGACTCTCATGTGTGAGATTAAATATGATTTAAAAGTAAATCTTTTACCACAGTCGTCACAGCTTATTAATTTAGGCCTTGTCTGGACTTTCATGCGTGACTTTACATTTTTCTTCTCTCCAACACAATTCTTATTAAGCAGACAGCTTGAAGACATCACTCCTGAATGACTTGTCATGTGTCTTTGAAGAGTCCTGTTACTGACATACTGCTTACCACACTCAGAGCAGCTCAAAGATTTGTTGACAGTTTTTACCTCTGATTCAGAAGCCCTGCTCTCCTTCCAGTCTTTCATACTGTCTTCACGTTCTGATTCAGAGTCTGATGAGTTCTTTAGTAGAGAGTCAGGATTGGTCATTTCATCATGCTCTTCAGCGTCCTCGTTAACGTCAGTCTTTGAAAAGCTGGAACTGCCTTTGTAAATTTTTAAATCTGGGTTCCTGGTAAGTTTTTATTTATTTAAACCCTCCTCACTCTTTAAAGAAACTGTAGTGACCTAAAATCTGATATCAGTCTCCTCCATATTAAGTTGGTCACCCAGAACTGGTCTAAGGGTCTTTTCTTCCACTTTATGATAAGAGGCTCTGGGTCCTGCTGGTCAACATCAGGCCTTCAGTCTTGAGGAGCTTCTGCTTCTTAATCAGCTCTAAACGGAGGCAGGAACCACTGAAACACATGTACAATAAAGACAATGTTACACACACACACACACACACACACACACACACACACACACACACACACAATTTTACCTTCACAATCACCATCTTCTAGGCGTGTAACAGTACACTAAAATCACATTTCGGTTAGGTTCAGTTTCAAGGAGGGCTCGGTTCGGTAAATTTTCGGTACAAACAAACAAAAAGGACGAAATAAAGCCTTACAAAATGTTTATTCTGAAAATATGCCAAGTAAACAATACATTTGTATAAAAATAAATAAAAGCGACCC
>JBBPBX010046903.1:13605-26388 GCA_038048925.1 Garcialebias charrua | reverse complement strand
ATATATGTATATATATATATATATGTGTATACATATATATTATATATATATACATATATATATTATATATATACATATATATATACATATATATATTATATATACATACATATATTATATATGTAGTGGGCATGACCGTGTCCACTTTGATACACCTGTGTATGTTTGAACTGTTCCAGAGATGACCTTTACTGACCTCTCAGTAAAACAAGACATTTACTACAAATTATTCCATTAGTTGTAATCTGAGAATATAGTCACCAAAAGAGACTATTTCTATCTTTGATTTTATTCTAATGTAATCAAAAGAATAACTTTTGTCATTTTCATGATATATGTTATATGCTGTTATTCTTTAAATGTGAAACATCAATGTGTCATTTCTGCAAATGAAAAGGTGTCAAAGTTCAGCTAAAATGTCAAACTGACTTATACAGAAATTGTTTTTGTCGAGTTTCAGCTAAAACTCTCATCTAGCGTCTGAAAGTCTCTCACTCAGATACTTTTCCTAAACAATTTCCTTCTCTGCGCTGAATTTCACCTTGAATAGTGATAACAAGTGGACCAATGAAAAAGAGCCAAGTCTCACTCCTCTCGGATTCTCTTATTAAGTTCTAAGCTGTTGCTGGAACGGTTGAGTCTACTGGGAACTTCAAAGAGATGTGAACTTTCCCAAAGAGCTGGGGTACGTTTGGTCAAGAGCTAACGACCTTCGTCTTCAGCTAGGACTGATAACCTGCTGTTATGAGTCCACTTCGAATGAGCGTAAGCTCAAAACTTTGTTATTCCTTCCTGGAATAAGTTTATCTTGAGCCAAAAAACCACGACTGCCACGGCTTCTGCCGACGAAAGCAAGTATCACCGACACCGACAAGGTAAACACGTGTGGAGTCCAGCTTGGACTTGCGGGACCGACGACTCGTCAGTCCAAGGCTGATCACAGCTCTTTACCAGAACCAAGGCGGACGTCTTAAGGTAAAGGAGCAGCTGTTTGCTTGCTGGAGGTGTGATGATATCTTAGCTGGACGCGTATGGAAGAGTGTCATCTGGTTTCATAAATGCAAGATAAACTTCCTCTCTTAACCTCCCAATTCCTCTTAAATCTTTCCTTATCTCCATTTCTAAGCTGGAAACTATTTTTTAAGTTAAAGAGCCCTCAGACTAAATATGTTTAACATCCAGTATTGAAGTCTGTTGTTACAATTTAAATGTGCTGACGTTTTAAATTACAAGAAAGTGAAATCATGTCAATCAAGTGTAATGGTGTTAATTTAGTTGATTTATTTTAAATAAATGATAGTGTCTTTGACATATCAAGCTAAGTTAACGTCTCTGTCACTTAATGGCTTTATTTATTTATCCATCATAAAGATCACAGAAATATTGGGTAAACTGAAAAAGAAAAGAATCCGTGAAATTACTATTCAATCTGAATAAGTAAATTAATTAAGGATAAAGAGGTCAGCTTAATACTGACCCCTGTTAAAATCCTTTACATCTAGGTAGCACTATATGTGTTTAAAGGACAACACCCACCATGACACTAACAATTCACCATATTGTACAATTACTGTAATTTATTATTAGGTCTATTTTCATTTTTGCATTTGGGCCAGGCGAGGGTTAAAAAAAAAAAAACACTCCCGAATGAATCCGGAAACCTGGCCGAAGAGTCCCGAAGGGTCATGCCTTTTGTTACATCGATCTCCACCCAGAAGGCAGAAGGTAGGAGTGAGTTTCCATGGAGGTTTATGAGAGAGAGTGGTAGTTAAAACTGCATATTTCCTGCATATTTCCTGGTGCATTTGTGTGTATATGGACCAGCGCTCTGATTTTATTTATTATTTATTTTATAACACCGCTGCGGACCTGTTGCTGCTCTCATTCATTCTGCCCCTGAGGAGCGAGCCGCGAGCCGCGCGCGTCTCTGGCTCCTCGTTCCGCTGGTCACCTTTGAAGTTCCTCGTGCCGGTGTAATTTGCTCCCTCGAGTGTATGTACTGTATTTGCTCTCGTCAGCCTTGTTGCGGGGAGCACAGGTCGGGAAGCACGCGCGCGCGCAGAGCTCAGCTGAGCGGCTGGCTGCCTTTCTGGTCACGGGGGGAGAGAATAAAAAGTCGATGCGGAAATGAATGAATTTGTCGCGATCAAACGAATTAAACTAGTATGTCTAAGTGGATGCTCGCTCAGAATATGAGTGAGCGACAGCAGGATTAATCAACACAGGCAGCTTTAGGGAATATTTAAAAATGCTTCCTTTTTCTTTTCCTCGCGCCTGTAACTCCAAGGCGTCACTTTGGTGACGTGAATGCCCTTGTGAATGCCCATATATGGAGAGGGGCAGATTTTCCCGGAGCTGCATGCTAAAATCTGCTATAAATCATGAAATAACACATTTAGTGTTATTTCTCCACTATACATAGTTCCCATGTGACGTCACATCTGTGGGTTGTCCTGTTTGACCCTCCCACTTGTAGGTTTAGCTGCAGTTTGAGCGCATTGAAATGGATGTCCATTTTTCACGTTGTTTTTTTTGTTAATTTCTAATTAATTACAATGGTTACTTCGTGTTGTGTCAGTGGTTGTTCCAGTCGGGTAGACGTTTGGGCAACGCGCAGGTTTCACTCAATCAAAAAAAAAAGTAAACATGAAGGATTTATCTCATCGGAGGAGCTGACAGCTGCAGCCCCAACTCTGCTCGGATCTGCTCTGAAGACATCTGCCTTTGGCCGGTAAACAAAATATTCTACATAAATCATTTTATGAAACAATGTTAGAGTACAACTGTCTGTGTGTTAGAGCTGGTTTTTTTTTTCATTATTTAGCGACACCGTCTTGCATGCTGTGGTTAGCTTAGCATCTCGCTAACGCAACAATGGCTGGCCTCACGGTCCAAGCCGGTCCTCCGGACCGGCATGGAGACCACCCCAGTGGGGAAAGGAGGACTGGAGCCAAGTCGTGCGGGCGACGCGTCGGTCCCATGGGACGTGGACGTGCCTCCGCGGCCGCCTCAGCGGATGTACGCGTCCGACCTGAGCTCCGGCGAGCCTCGCTCCAGATGCTAACAACATGCTAACTTCCAACACGGTAAGACTCAAAAGTGATAGTCCTGGTCCGTGTTCAGCCTGGACTTTTGTTGGCTGTGTGTTATTTTAGTTAAACCTTTATTTAGCTGGTTAGATATGATTGAGACAGTTTACACATCTTTTTTGGATTTAAAGCTGTGAAGCTCTGTGCTGTGCGCTCCTTGTAGTAATTAAATAATTAATGATATCAGAGTAACTTGTGACTAGTTGTCCGATTCGTCTGCCATGATTTCTTTCTTAACTCCGACCACTGACATTTTCTCTTGTTCCTTGGTGAAGCTGTAGCTCGTGTTTTGGTCCGTATAATTTGCTCTGGTTGTTCGTGTCTGAGCTGGAGGGACCCTCCGCTCCAGTGCTAACATGCTAACCTCCAACACGGTAACACTCAAAAGTGCTGGTTCTGGTCGTGTTCACAGCTTGGACTGCTTGTGCTGGCTGTGTGTTATTTTAGTTAAACCTTTATTTAGCTGGTTAGATATGATTGAGACAGTTTACACATCTTTTGTGGATTTAAAGCTGTGAAGCTCTAGCTGTGATGCCGGTGTGCGCTCCTTGTAGTAATTAAATAATTAATGATATCAGAGTAACTACTTTGTGACTAGTTGTCCGATTCGTCTGCCATGATTTATTTTTTAACTCCGACCACTGCCATTTTCTCTTGTTCCTTGGTGAAGCTGTGGGGTGGCTCGTGTTTTGGTCCGTATAATTTGCTCTGGTTGTTCGTGTCTGCTGTCGCCATCTTGCCTTTCTTCTGCCTACACATATGGTGCGGCCGCGGCTATTGCGCAATACTGGGGCGTGTCTGGGAACTATGTATATAAGTAAACGCTCCTGTATTATTTTTAAATAAATTAATAAATATTAATGGCGATGCAATTTGAAAACATGGTGGGTGTTGGGCTTTAAAGACACAATATAGGGTCTCCCTCATGTTCCCTTCAGTGGTAAAGAATCACATTATTTTATCAAAGAAAATGTCCAAAACAGGATTCAATTACTGTACTCATGATTTGGTAGATGCGCACTGGTGTCTGAAGAGGGATCGGTAAATTGAGAAATCTGGTGGTGAGCATTTTTACATCTATGTTTATGGCAGTGGTGATCTCTGCCTGTTGTGCCTGCTGTCATTTGCCTTGTCTACATGCCCTATTCCTTAGGTGCGTCAAGCGAGCATTGGGGTCCGTCAACTGGATGGATGCTAGACATCCCCTAGCATAACAAATGGCGGAAGAAGTCCCCCTCTTTGAGTTTGCAGAAGGGACTAGAATGAGAGGGACTGGTGTAGAGAATAGATAGGTGGCGATCCAGGGGAAGAGTACTGTATTGAGAGTTTTATCAGATAAAATTCATGTTGCCAGAAAAACAATGGTTTTCTATTTTCTTGTTTTGTTTTTTCACACAGGTGGAGGGGAGTTTAAAGTATATTTTTAACCAATCCATTGCTTTGAAACTGTGAAATTGCTATTTTTTATAAAGTGAAATTATTATAAGACACTGTTTTGAAAAAAAAATTGTAGGCTATAGTTACATTGCTAATACTATTACTAATCAATTGAGACTGTGAACTCTGACCTACTTGAATATTATTAACTTTTGATGCTAGGGTTACGTTGAACATCTCTTATCTTTTCATTGATTGTGAAATTGATGATTTAAATGTAAGAGTGAGTTAATGGTAAGGCGAGCTTTCTTGTTTAGCATCGAGTCTTCTAAGACTGCCTTGTGTTGTAAAATGGTTGATTTTATTTTTATTTTTGGTGTGTTAATGGGGTGGGTTAAATATTAACATTTACAGTTTATTTGCAGTATTATGGTGATTTTTATTTATTTAAATTAACTTGGTCGAACAACATAATTTTGTATGCTATATATTTAATTATCATTTTTAAAGGACAACACCCACCGTGACAGTAACAATTCACCATATTGGAGAATTACTGTAGTATTTTATGAATTTTATTTTCATTTTTGCATTTGGGCCAGGCGAGGGTTAAAAAAAAAAAAAAAAACAACCCACTCCCGAAGGAATCCGGAAACCTGGCCGAAAAGTCCCGAAGGGTCATGCCTTTTGTTACATGATCTCCACCCAGAAGGCAGAAGGTAGGAGTGAGTTTCCATGGAGGTTTATGAGAGAGAGTGCGTTAAAACTTTATATTTCCTGGTGCATTTGTGTGTATGGACCAGCGCTCTGATTTTATTTATTATTTATTTTATAACACCGCTGCGGACCTGTTGCTTGATTCATTCTGCCCCTGAGGAGCGAGCCCGCGCGCGGTCTCTGGCTCCTCGTTCCGCTCCGCTGGTCACCTTTGAAGTTCCTCGTGCCGGTGTAATTTGCTCCCTCGAGTGTATGTATCTGCTCTTATCTCTCGTCAGCCTTGTTGCAGCAGCACGGGTCGTGAAGCATGCGCGCGGGCAGAGCAGCTGCGAGGCTGGGTGCCTTTCTCATCACGGGGCGAGAAATGCGGGGCGATGCGGAAATGAATGAATTTGTCGCGATCAAACGAATTAAACTAGTAGTGGATGCTCGCTCAGAATATGATGACATGAGTGAGCGACAGCAGGATTAATCAACAGGCAGCTTTATGGAATATTTAAAAATGCTTCCTTGTTCTTTTCCTCTGCTGCCTGTAACTCCAAGGCGTCACTTTGGTGACGTGAATGCCCAAGTGAATGCCCATATATGGAGAGGAGCAGATTTTCCCGGAGCTGCATGCTAAAATCTGCTATAAATCATGAAATAACACATTTAGTGTTATTTCTCCACAATATAAGTAAACGCTCCTGTATTATTTTTAAATAAACTAATAAATATTAATGGCGATGCAATTTGAAAACATGGTGGGTGTTGGACTTTAATGAATAATTTGATGATCTGGTAACTGATTACTGTTTAATTTTTGACTGAAAGAATGTACAGGCAGGATTTAGAAAATAAGTTGGACAGCATGAGGGGTTATAATTTGTCACTAGATGGGATAATTGTGTTGATAAACTTCCAACCATCTATCCATCTATCCTATCTATCATCTATCTTTAGATAATTTAGAGTCACCAATCAGCCCAACATGCATGTTTTTGGTCTGTGGGAAGAAACCGGAGTACCCGGAGAAAACACACATACCATACCATGCCAATTTATTTATAGAGCACTTAAAACAGCAACAAGGCCAACCAAAGTGCTGTATAATAGAAACAAACAAGCACAGCAGACAGGAAAACATGAAATAAAAATCTAGATACAAATAGCAACAGAAACTAACTAAAATGGCGAACAATGTATAATACAGAGAGGATCAAAACAAATTACACCGTGTTAAAGACAAGAGAATAGAAGTGGGTTTTCAAGTGAGACTTAAAGCTCCCCTGACATGATCTTTCAACTTTCCAAAAAATGGCACAACATATATAAATATTAAGATTGACCTCTGACCGTTTTTGCTAAAATAATGTTAAATGAATGAAAATTCCTCCCAAAAACAGTTTAAAATTAGCGCCATTTTTTTAACACGATAAATAGGGATTTCGCCGTCGCAGGATGATGACGTCATAACAAGAGACGTGTCTACTGCGCAGCTTGAAAACAATGGAGGAGCTACAAACTCGATCCGTCCAATTTAGCCATTTAAAAGTTAATATTTTAGCGGATTGTCTGCAGAGAAGCCAAAGTTATTTCCAGTAAACAGCAGGTTATAATTTTTTTTCAGCTCCTGCTGGTTTTTGGAGACTTTTCACTTCAGGACGTGAGCAGCTCTGTGAGGACTTACAGCATAGTTTCCACAGCACTGAAATGGTAATATATTAGTTAATGGTTCTAATAATTATTCAACATTAATTTATAGTTTAAAAAATTAGTCCCTTTTAAAATATCTGTTAAATATATTATTCTTTTATTTTATTTTGTTTGTGTTTTCAGGTTTCCAGGTCTCCAGTCCATCAGGCTCTTCCTGAACCACTAGTACAACCCAGACTTTCACATCACAGCAGGTAAGATTGCATCAACGAAAAGAATAGTACTCAACAATATTCTTTGATGTAAATCTGTTGATTTTCTGTGGTTCTGATGAGGGAAGTGACAAAGTGGATGCAGCATTCAGCCCATAATGGACCCAGATGTCCCCTGCGTCCAGACCTACAACACCTGGACATCCATGAGCGTGGAGGAGCGAGGATTCACAGAAATGTCTTCACCTGAAGAGTGGACCGAGGTGGAGAACAAACCTTGATATTGTTCAACAACAGATGGAGACATCTTCAGGATCTGTAGAACATCAGGACTGCTGCAGAAAGCTACGTTTGTGCATCAAGACATTAAAATATGCAGAAATACTACAACTGGCCAGAGCATTGAGATGAAAATGAATCAATGAATTTAATATTTTTTCTGACTGTTCAAATGAACATATTGTTTGAAAAAAAAAAGGATAACAATGAACCAAGTGTTTCTGTAGTTATGTGTAAATAAAGTTACAGTAGTACACTATATTATCTGTTAGTGTTGAGTTATTCTTTGTGAGAATATTTGTGTATCTGTTTTAATTTCATTCGTGCATCTACAACTCACAGCTCATACTTTAGTAAAAACAAAATTGGTGAATGTTGAAAAAAACATTTTATTAAAATAATTATTATTATTATTATTATTATTATTATTATTATTATTATTATTATTATTATTATAGAATTGTGTGATTTATAAGAAACAAATGACAAAGGAGAATAATTACAAATAAAATGTATTCCTTTCAGCCTCACTCTAAATTTCACCATCAAAACTGAACGTTTATGCCCAGTGTTGCCTGCGTGTCGGATCTGAAAACATTCTGTGGAAGGAGAAAGTTCCCAGGAGGTGTCTGATAAAAAATAAAATACAGTACCAGCTTTAAAAAAGTGGACTTAATAATTTTTNTCCTCGTCCACCCTCCTGTCCAGGTGTTGTAGGTCTGGACGCAGGGGACATCGGTCTAGTTTCTCCTCATCCTGCTGCTTGTACTTCTTCAGACTCCACCACCTCCTCGCTCCTCCACGCTCATGGATGTCCAGGTGTTGTAGGTCTGGACGCAGAGGACATCTGGGTCAATGGACCTTACCAAGCTCCGCCCACAGGGCCGCGTTTCATTGGCTAATACCCATAACACGTCATAGCGCAGCTTCCACGTGCGTGCCGGTCTCACAAAACAAACGCTACGGTAGCGTTTGTGAGACCGGCACCACATGCTACTTACATTGCTAGCTAGCATACGTGCAGATTTTTTCTGCGTCAGGGCTGGAAAAATTGTCCTCCACCGTCAGTGGGGTATCTGTACAGGAGATGTCAGGTACCCTGACCGTATTTGTGGAAGTAAAATTCACCGTTTCCCTATATGTGAAACTGAATGCCTTGCTTGGATCAAAGCTTGTGCACGACCACAAAACTGAACAATTATTTCTTTCACCAGCAGAGAAGGGTTGACCTGCTTTTGAAACCTGCTAGTTAACAACACGCGGTCACGATGAGAGAAAGCCACAGTTCACTGAACGTCCTGGAAGTTGGGAAGAAACAGCTCCGCTAACCCCACATGAGCTAGCTAACGCAACGAGCTCTACTGTCGATTTCACCTAAAACTGCACAAAATCGTGACACGAAGGCTGGATTTTAACTAACACACCAGACGGCTGAGCTCGTTTGCCCTCACAAAAGTCGCTGTCGGCGTGTTTAGCAGCTAAAGCAGCAACGGCTAACCAACCACTTAAGGAATGAATGGAGATTACAGTTAGCATTAGCTTTGCGACCAAGGCACACAAACTTTTGCCAACAATAGAAATCGCTGATTTCAAAAGTAACCCTCAAAACCATGAATGCCTGACTTACCCAGCCTTGCAGGACAATAGGCATCAGTGATCCTGTCCACAGCTGTAATAACGCTGAGCCTGAGCGTGTGAGGAGCTGATGTTTTCCCCATAGCATTAGCGGTGACGCGCACGCTGTTTGGAGGCATCGCGTGGATCAAACAACTTGATAACGTCCACAAAAAAAAATAACATGAACTTGTTGGTTCCCCTGTCCATTGTCATGGCTGATATTTTGTTGGAATCTGGCAGAAATGATACACTATTCGACTCAAAAATACCCTGCAGAGAGTCAGTCGACGCCATGTTTCCATTGAAACTAATGCTGCGCTTGGGAGACGGGCAGCCATCTTGGAGCTTAGGGGGCGTTTCTGGGCGGAGCTTGGTAAGGTCCATTATGGGCTGAATGCTGCATCCACTTTGTCACTTCCCTCATCAGAACCACAGAAAATCAACAGATTTACATCAAAGAATATTGTTGAGTACTATTCTTTTCGTTGATGCAATCTTACCTGCTGTGATGTGAAAGTCTGGGTTGTACTAGTGGTTCAGGAAGAGCCTGATGGACTGGAGACCTGGAAACCTGAAAACACAAACAAAATAAAATAAAAGAATAATATATTTAACAGATATTTTAAAAGGGACTAATTTTTTAAACTATAAATTAATGTTGAATAATTATTAGAACCATTAACTAATATATTACCATTTCAGTGCTGTGGAAACTATGCTGTAAGTCCTCACAGAGCTGCTCACGTCCTGAAGTGAAAAGTCTCCAAAAACCAGCAGGAGCTGAAAAAAAATTATAACCTGCTGTTTACTGGAAATAACTTTGGCTTCTCTGCAGACAATCCGCTAAAATATTAACTTTTAAATGGCTAAATTGGACGGATCGAGTTTGTAGCTCCTCCATTGTTTTCAAGCTGCGCAGTAGACACGTCTCTTGTTATGACGTCATCATCCTGCGACGGCGAAATCCCTATTTATCGTGTTAAAAAAATGGCGCTAATTTTAAACTGTTTTTGGGAGGAATTTTCATTCATTTAACATTATTTTAGCAAAAACGGTCAGAGGTCAATCTTAATATTTATATATGTTGTGCCATTTTTTGGAAAGTTGAAAGATCATGTCAGGGGAGCTTTAAATACTGTGAGTGTGGGAGCCTGCCTGACACTCAGTGGCAACTCATTCCGCAGTCTTGGACCTGCAACCGAGAAAGCCCTGTCACCTCTGAGCTTACGGCGAAGAGAACATGCAAACTCCACCCAGTAAGGCCCATGGACCAGGATTTGAACCGGGGACCTGTGCGCTGAGAGGCAGCAGCTCTACCAGTTATGCCACTGTGCTGCTCGTTGATAAACTTGATTTTTGATTTTGATTTTCAATTAAATAATGACTTTTCCACAGCTGACCTGCGTTACGTGTCATGACAAGAAACCGGAGACCGGAAATTTATTTTGATTACACATGTTTTTACAGACATTGACAAGGGTTTAGATTACAGGTTTTCCAGGGGGTAGACTTACGACATTTTTGCCATCTAAATTGGGATTAAATTGAGGGGTGGTTAAATGTGTGCGTAAATTTGTTTATAAATTGGTAGTATGTTATTCATATCAGACCACCAGGGGGAGTTGTGAGGTTCTGTTATTTATATACAACATGCAACCACATTAATGTTTAAATCAGTTTTATTCACACAAACACATTTTCTGCTGTGACAGGCTAAAATATACCGGCAGCTCTTGGGGATGAATAAATTGGAAAGTATTGCATGACTGGAGGGGAAAGGCACTGAGTTGTTGTTTTTTTCTTTCCAGATGGACAAAATGGACCATGCTTGTGGAAGCACATTGGACGAGTCAAAGAGAGAAGATCAGGGTCCACGACTGATGAACATCCCTAGCTCAGAACGCTTTTCTTGCTTATAACGCCTTTTGCAATCCAAAAATCATATATTTGTCAGCACTGACATAGACGATGTTATGAAAATTTCCATAATGTCATGAATCGCATTTAGGAGGGTGCTGGAGTCATTGGCAAAATGCTGGGAGCTGAGACAGCCAATTGATCTGAAGGTAGGTCACACATAATAGCCTTCAGCCTCTGGCATTTCATTTGACTCGAGGCTGGGCAGGTCACCAGTGGTGGGCAAACGCTAGAGAGCGCTAAAGCGCTAATCCGCTTACAGTGGACCTAAACTTTTTGTCAGCGTTTTTGTGGTTTAACTAACTTTTATAATTCATCAGCGGATTTGTGCTATTTTTATTTAAAATGCAGTACCGCTAATAACTAATTATCTATCAGTAAAAACCAATAAACTTATTTAGAGGCTATTATTCTGCCTCTGTTGCTGCTAGTTTAACCTTTTTCCCCACCGTAAAGAGCAGAGAGGAGGGGGGAGGGAGCAGAGGGGAGAACAGACTCGGATCTACCATGTAGGTAAATGATGCCGTTGCCTGGGGATCCCAATCAGCATGGGGCCCCGGCCCCGCCGCGCCCCGGCCAGTCACCTACATCCCTAACATTGATCCTGCTTGTTAATGTACATTTAACATAAAAATAATTATAGTTACGATGAAAACGATCATTAAATACGCAATAAAAAAAACGGTCGATTTCTTTATCCCCCTACTAAAAATGGACTATTCCATCTTGACATCTTCCGGGTCAGAGGTGAACTCAGGGGCTAATTCTGTGGCTAGCTGTTTGTGCTGGGTACTTGGATAAATCCGCAGAGAACCCCGCTGTTTCAAGCCAAATTAACGCGGCCGGAGGATTTTATTGTGTGTTTTGTGTCGACCATTCGACGGTGAGTCGTTAGTTTTATGTATTTTAGTTACTTTTCATTAAATCTGTTGACTACCTATAGAATCTTGACATCTTCCGGGTCAGAGGTGAACTGGACGCTAACTCTGTGTCCAGCTGGTTGTGCTGGGTTACTAATGGATAAATCCGCAGAGAACCCCGCTGTTTCAAGCCAAATTAACGCGGCCGGAGGATTTTATTGTGTGTTTTGTGTCAACCACTCGACGGTGAGTCGTTAGTTTTATGTATTTGGGTTACTTTTATGTATAAATGCGGTGGCGACACACCCGTGTATTTGAGATTTAAAAGTGGTCTTAGGGATTAAAAGATCATTCTCTTTTTTGTTAATTTCGTGGCCGAATAGAATATATGTACGTAAAGTATTAAATAAATCCTTTGATTTTTGTAATTTCATCCTTTTAGGATCATTTTAGTTACTTTTCAGTTGGCAATGTAGTGCAAATATTGCATAACGCTGCCGGCTACCAATTGTCGAATATAAATAGCGGATTAGATTAGCTTCCCCTAATTTTCATAAGACATTTGTGCTTTTGAAATTGTGGACCTAAAAAAATTAATAAGCGTTTTAGAAATTGTGGAACTAATTTTTTGATTAGCGTTGCCCACCACTGATATATATATATATATAATATATATATATATATATTATATATATATATATATACATACATATATATATACATACATATATATATACAGGTAGTCCCCGACTTACGAGCGAGTTCCGTTCCTACGAAATCTCGTATGTCAGAACCCGAAACACGTGTCGCTCGTAAGTCTGGATTTTTGATTGTAAGTTGGAAAATGTATGCTAGCACTACTAAGAAAACCCATTTTTCAACACAAACGTACATACTAGTACATAAACATGCACAAAACTTTGTTTACAAATGGTTAGTTAACACACTTTCATCTAAAAACACATACCAGTGCTGTATTTTCTGTATGTTCTGTACAACTTTACTGTTCGTAAGCCAGCTTATAAGTCCGGAACCTCGTAAGTCGATGTGCTCATAAGTCGGGGACTACCTGTATATATA
>JBBPBX010046902.1:0-26388 GCA_038048925.1 Garcialebias charrua | reverse complement strand
GAGGTGCATGCAGAGCAGCTGGGGGGCTAAGGGCCTTGCTCAAGGGTCCCTAAAGGGGGAAATGAGGAAGTTTCACCTTCCCTACCCTCTTTCAAACCAACGGCCTCCCAATAATAGACTCACCTTTACTCTCTGTGCTACCATTCCCCACATACATTGTTGTCATAAGTGGGATAGATTCATTGTTGCCTTTAAGATTATAATTTTAGAAAGTATGAAATCCAGTTTTACTGGTTTGCAGATGATAATGTATATTTACTAGTAAAAAGAAATCTACGGTTATTAATTTATTGTGACTGTTTAAATGAAAACAAGCCATGGATTAAATTAAACTCCCTTCATTTTAATAAGAACAAAACAAAACTGAATCCAATGTGAGTTGAAAGAAGTTGTCGATGACCCTGATCTAATTTTGTGGCTATTCAATTAAACTCCAGTGAAAAATGAAAAAAATAACAATAATAAAAATAAAATAATAATAATAACAATGTGACTTTGATAAACAAATTATATTAGTTGTCAGTACAGGCTTCTTCTAATAATGTCTCAGTAATGGCCGAAGCCTGCTTCTTTTTCAAACTTATGAAAAGGCAACTTAAATAGATTGTTGCAATTTTGTTTTTAATGGCAAAGATCAGTCTTTTCTCAGTCTTCTGCAACATGCTGCTGTGATTATGTTAATCCAATCAAACTTGTGTTTTATGCATTACTCTTCCCCACATCTCACTCCCTTATAGCCCAAAAGGATAATTATAAAAGTCCTTGTTGAGAATCACTTGTATGGAATTGATTTTTGGATACAAGCGTGGGTGTTAAAACTACATGCATTTCTAACTAAGCCAGGCTTTTTGTCTGGTTTGTGCCTGTAGCTGCTCCCAGCTTGTTAAAAGGCCCACCCCACCCTGTTGTTAAGTTGCTGTAAAGTTTCACTGCAGCTCATGACATTCAGTAAATTGTTACTTTCCTATTTAGGACCTGCCCAAAAGCTTTTCTTGATCATTTACTTGCCTCAGTTGCTGGGAGGGTTTTTAGTCCTTGTCAGTTCAATTTAAAACATAGTCAGTAAAATGGGATATTTCTTTTGGCATGCTAGATGTTTTTAGGACAAACAGATGACACTTAATATTGTTAATCTTTAATTGAAACGTGTTTTAGATCTAGAAATTGTGTTAGCTCACATAGCTAGAAAACAAAGTTTTTGCTTATAAATCAGTATTGCTGATAACATATTGGAAAGGTGGATACATGAAAACAATGTGGTTGACCCAGTGCAGGCTGCGACACAGGAGGTTGGCAGGTGAGGAAATAAACAAGCTTCATTAAACTATAAGAAGGTGCTGCAAGGCACATTATAATAAAGGCCCAGATTAAATTTATCAGGATCAAAACTCGACAGGATAATACACTGTTCGGGGAAAGACAATAACAGATATCTGACCAAGGGCCACTGAAAACCTGGAACTAAACACACTCCAAAATCATGACAAATCAAACAGCAAGTGGGCTAATACATAACTCAACTAAATGCAGGAGCAGTTTTGCTGCCATCGGTTCACTCGGTGTTTTCCTTCTGGTCTTCCTTAATGATAATCCAGTTACAAAAATCAGACAGAAGCAACATATGTCACTTGATGGGACATTTTAAATACATATCAAATTCTCAAACAACACACAATCAAAAACTAATTGAAACCTCGAGAGCCTGTGTGCTGCATTCAGGTGCAGTAGGTGTAATCAGAATGGAAAGAAAGTAACCGTGTTTCCATCCATTTTCATTTCGAATTTTGAGCTATTTTTTTAAATCTCGCAAATATGTAAATACAAATTAATGCGAAGCAGAAGTGTTTCCATCTACTGGCTTGTAGCGCATCTACCAAGCCATGCACAGCGTCATTACGTCAGACGTCAGCGTTACGCATGTCTACAGTAAACAGGAAGTAGCGGTTGAAAACAGAACCCGGCCACACATCTCGTCAAAATGGAGAGAATATTTCAGGTACGTGTTGCTATCGGGCAAGTTGTATTTATTCTGTCATGCCAACTAGTTTTAGCGATGTTACATGTTGTCCGGAGCGGAAACAGCTGAACGTCACGTGACGTGAATGTTCGCTACGGCAGAACTGAGTCGGAAAATCTGTTTCCATCTGTCGTTTTGCGCATCTGCTCATTTTCGAAGATCCCAAAAACCACCTCAAGCGAGCGTATAAACTTTTTGGCGAATTTGAGGAAGTAAATTCGGATTTTGCCGTTTCCATTAAGCTTTTCTGCTGCGATACTTCAAAATGCGCAGCTAGAAACCTTGATGGAAACACGGCTAGTGATGAATTGTTCTAATAATAATGATTACCTCTTGTGCCAAAGGTGGATCATATTTCATGCTTATTATTATTATTATTATTATTATTATTATTATTATTATTATTATTATTAGTAGTAGTAGTAGTAGTAGTAGTAGTAGTAGTAGTAGTAGTAGTAGTAGTAGTAGTAGTAGTAGTAGTAGTAGTAGTAATAGTAATAGTAGTAGTACTAGTAGTAGTAGTAGTAGTAGTACTACTACTAGTAGTAGTAGTAGTAGTAGCACTAGTAGTAGTAATAGTAGTAGTACTAGTGGTAGTAGTAGTAGTAGTACTACTAGTAGTAGTAGTAGTAGTTGTAGTGGTAGTAGTATTAGTAGTAGTAATAGTAGTACTAGTAGTAATATTAGTAGTAGTAGTTGTAATAGTCAGTGGTGGGCAACGCTAATCCAAAAATTAGTTCCGCTATTTCTAAAGCACTAATTAATTTATTTAGGTCCGCAATTTCAAAAGCACTAATGTCTTATGAAAATTAGGGGAAGCTAATTCTAATCCGCTAATTAAATTCAACAATTGGTAGCAGCAAGTTATGCAATATTTGCACTACACTGCCAACTAGCGGTGCATGAACTGTTATACAGTAAGTTGTTTGAGTTTCAGAGTATTTAGTTTGGTTCTCTTCAACAGGTTTGACAAGGACAAAATGTACCCATTCCAAAGTCTGTTAGCTAAACTGCAGACATATTTGGCTGTTTTTTTTCTTCTTTTGTTACTTTTAGTACCACTAGATCGCATGTGTCAAACTCAAGGCCCGTGGGCCAAATCCGGCCTACCATAACCGTTTCTGTGGCTCTCTACACCCTAGAACTTCAAGATAACAGTTGTAAGCATGTTGCTCTCAGGTGATGGGTCCCCATCCCTACACTCCCTGGTCTCTCTGTTAATTGTCTTGCTTATCTCCTCCATTTTGTTGTCCAGGTGTTTGTGATTGTCATGCTGTGTGTTCATGTACCTGTATATAAAGTCAGGGATTTTGTAATTGATAAAGCTCTGTATATGTTGTATAACACAATCATTGTTCCACATTTAATCTATTGTACTGTATTGAGGTTTGGGGAAAAGCGTGCAAAACAATTACAAAGCCTGTTTTTATTTTACAAAAGAGAGCTGTAAGAGTAATCACCAGAAAACATTTCAGTCACCCATCAAACACCTTGTTTCTTCAGCTAAATTTATTGAAATTCCAGGAATTGGTAGAATATAGTATTTTATCAGTTATGTATAGGGCTCATAATAACACATTACCTTTAAATATCCAAAGAAATTTAGACAAAGTTATTACAATCTTAAAGGGACAGATATTCATCAAACCACAATTCAGAACCAGCTTAAAGGGACGGTCTACCTCAATTCAGGGAGTTGGATTGTGGAATGTTCTGGAGAGTGATGTTAAAAATGCAAAATCAATTCATTCATTCATTCATTCAACCTTTATTTATACAGGCTAGCCTCGTTGAGTCACGGGGACTCATTTACAAGAGGGACCTGTCTCACTCACACCAAACAACCATCCACTCTCACACTCACACCTAGGGTCAATTTAGAGTCACCAATCAGCCTAACAAGCATGTTTTTTGGTCTGTGGGAGGAAACCGGAGTACCCGGAGGAAACCCACGCATGCACGGGGAGAACATGCAAACTCCACCCAGAAAGGCCCCGGACCGGGATTTGAACCGGCAACCTTCTCGCTGAGAGGCAGCAGCTCTACCAGTTGTGCCAACGTGCTGCCCAATGTATACATTTAAGAAAAAGGTCTTAAAGGACTTGCTCAAAAACTATATATGATGAAGCTTAGTGTGTTTGTGTATTACAGTTAGAAAAATTAAGTAGAGTTATTCATTTTGTGATGTAGTTTGAAGGTTATCATTGGTTGAACAAACTGTGAAATAAATAAGGGGCAGATATAATAAGATTTCATCTTCTTTCTGCTCCTTTCATTTTATCCTACTTGTATTCTTGTATCTGATGAAACTGTTTTGTATTGTTCTTTTAAAATGAATGAATAAACATCAAATCAAATCAAATCAACGGCCCAGTCAGAGTCCAGAACCTGAACCTGAAACCTTCAGAGAGCTGAGCAGAAACCTCAAAGAACTGAAGCAACAATGGAAAGAAGAGTGGGTCAGAACTCCTCCAGAACCAGGAGAGAGACTGATGAAGTCCTGCAGACTGATGAAGTCAGAGAACCACAGAGGATTCTGCTGCTGAAGGAGGTTCTGTTGGGTCAGAGGCACAAGCTGAGGTTAAATTTTAATGATTTTAGAACTTGTTAAAGATCAGCCATCCAGCTAACTGTCTATCCATCCATCCATTCAGCTAAAAGTCTATTCATCCTTGTATCTGATGAAACTGTTTTGTATTGTTCTTTTAAAATGAATGAATGAACATCAAATCAAAAATAAGTCTGTATCTCTGTGTTTATCATTGTCCTGGCATTGTCTCCTCCTGTTGCCTCTGTCTCCTGAGTTCCTTGTGATTCCCTGAGTATGTAAGTTTGCTGCCCTGCGGACGCCATTTTGAAGAGTCCTAATGGTGAACTACTTTTTTTAAATCCAGCAGATTTGACCATTTCGTGAAACTCTCAAGCTCAGAAAAACTTGTGCTATAACGTCAGCTATGAAATATATTTTTTCTCAGCAAAGAAATAATTGTTTTACCGTGTTTTGTTGTAAAATCCTGGCTTCTTTGGCCGTCGCGGACGCCATTTTGAAGAGTGCTAATGTGGCGAAAATTCTATTTTTAAATCCAGACGCGTCGCGTAGGCCCTGAGAAACATCCATAAGTTCACCCTCCATGTTAAAAAGTCTTCGTCTGACTCTTCGAAAACAAGCAATAAGGCTCCAGAGTAACACACTGGCTGCTAACTGCTAGAGAGAGAGCACACACCAAGAGACTGAGGGGGACGCTTTTTTGTGACGGACCACATCCGGCGCTGCTCGTAAATACGTTATTTCGTTTTTACTGATAGATAAATAGTTATTAGCGGTACTGCATTTTAAATAAAAATAGCATAAATCCGCTTATGAATTATAAAACTTAGTCAATCCGCTGTAAAGCTAACAGATTATTTAGCTACGCTAAAAGCGGATTAGCGCAATAGCGCTACCTAGCGGCCGGAGGCCCACCACTGGTAATAGTAGTAGTACTAGTAGTAGTAGTGGTAGTAGTAGAAGTAGTAGTAGTAGCACTAGTAGTAGTAGTAGTAATAGTAGTAGTACTACTAGTAGTAGTATTAGTACTAGTAGGAATAGTAGTAGTACTGGTAGTAGTAGTACTGGTAGTAGTAGTAGTACTAGTAGTGGTAGTAGTAGTAGTAGTAGTAGTAGTAGTACTAGTTGTAGTAGTAGTAGTAGTGGTAGTAGTAGAAGTAGTAGTAGTAGCACTAGTAGTAGTAATAGTAGTAGTAGTTCTAGTAGTAGTAGTAGTAGTAGTAGTAGTAGCACTAGTAGTAGTAATTGTAGTAGTACTAGTAGTAGTGGTAGTAGTAGAAGTAGTAGTAGTAGCACTAGTAGTAGTAGTAATAGTAGTAGTACTACTAGTAGGTTGTAGGAGTACTGGTAGTAGTACTACTAGTAGTAATAGTAGTGGTAGTAGTAGTAGTAATATTAGTAGTAGTAGTAGTAGTAGTACTCGTAGTAGTTGTTGTAGTAGTAGTAGTAGTACTAGTAGTAGTAGTAGTAGTAGTAGCACTAGTAGTAGTAGTAGTATTAATAGTAGTAGTACTAGTAGTAGTAGTAGTAGTAGTGCCGGTAGTAGTACCGGTAGTAGTATCGCAAAATGTTCATAAAAGGTGTGCATGAAAAGTAGTACTCCGGATATGTTGGAAATTACTATCAGCTACTAAAACATTATTGTTTAGCTCAAAATCTGTAAAACTGGCTGTGTAATAGCCAGTTTTGTTTTTGCTACAGTCAATTAGCTGTAGCAGCTATCTGGATTTAGGTAGTCTCCATTATCAGTTGTAGAGAAACCTGCAATGATTTCTTTTCATTCAGATCTGTTTAGTCATTTAGGTTGTGATAGACCTGTTTGGAGTGTCCTCCGCATCTCTCACAGTGACTGCTGGATATGAGCGCCAGTGACCCCCGTGACCTGAAACCATACCTGCAAACACAAGTGATGAAACAAACAGCAGCAATCCAACCAGAGAAACCAAATACAGAGAGTACTTAGCTAATAGTAAAATCTCATTTCTTGAATTTTCTTCTTGCCTATGGTGCACTGGCTTGGCACTTGTGTGCTAGCACAAGCTTTGTTGCAAGCTAGCTAGCATGACTTACGCAGCGCTAGTTTAGTGCTACAAATCCAGTCAATGGGACATTATGCCATCTACCACGTCCCCTTTTTCTTTTTCTTTCTTAATTAGGGAGGCTGTGGCTGAGTAGTTAGAGCAGTCGTCCTTCAACGCGAGAGTTGGTTTTTTTATTTCACAGCAGTCACATGCTGAAGTGTCCATGGGCAAGACACTGAACCCCTCATTGCCTCCGATGTGTGTCCCATCAATGTATGAATGCGATAAAGCTCTGACTAGTCTCTTTAGAATGATTTGTTCAATTAGCTTTGTACAAATCTAGTAGAGTGCTGTATGAATGGGTTAATGAGGACACAGATTGTAGTGTAAAGCGCTTTGAGTATCTTGACAAGATAGAAAGGTGCTATATAGGGCCTAAGTACAGTACATTTTCCCTTTCAAATGCTCCCTTCTTCAGGGGTCACCAGAGCAAACTAACTTGCACAAAGTCTTGGCATTGTTTTTTAGGCAGGATGTCCTTCCTGACACAGTCACAGCCCTCTGTAGCCGTTTTCGCACTGCACGGCCTTCCCCGGCTCTCCCCGGCTCCACCCTGCTTCTAACCCGGGTTCGGCATGTTCGCATTTTCCTTTTCCGCCCGGGGTCCGCCCTCGTTTTGGAACCATCTCCACCATGGTTCTGATCGGGCCGGCCCCACGGGCCGGGTTTGACGTCATGTGCTGCTCACATTTGATTCGTTGTTTGCAGCAGGGGCTGGACTCGTTCTAACAACCTCAGTGCGAGCTGATTTCATTAATATTTAACTACAGAAACCCCTAAAAAAATTGTTAGCTGAATTAGTTTTTCTGAGTTTTATTTTTGTTAATAACTGATTACAAATCAGCTTATGTTAGAACGTAAGTAACTCGAAGCGCGCACCCATACAGAGCATTTCCGCCTTTCAGCGCGAGTTTAATTTCATTAAAATATAACTAATATTCTCTAACTCTTGCCCGTAGCCAGGATTTTAAAATATAACTAATATTCTGTAACTCCTGCGTGTAGCCTGGATGTAACGTGGGGCAAATCCTTTATAGGAAACGTTGACTCCTAAAATAACCAGTACAAGTCTGTGACTGAGTGGTTAAGGCGATCACCTTATTAATTTTGTCTTGACTCGGGGAAGTGAGTTCGCGTCCCACCTGGTTCAAGTTATTTTATGTTGTTGTTGAAAATAAAAAGAAGGAGTTTGTGTTATGCTTGTGGTTAACACAAACTCCTTTATTTTCTCCAATAAAAGACAACGTAAAATAACTTGAACCAGGTGGGACGCGAACTCACTTCCCGGAGTCAAGATAAAATTAATAAGGCGATTGCTTTAACCACTCGGCCACAGACTCATACTGGTTATTTTAGGAGTCAACGTTTCCTATAAAGGATTCACCCCACGTTACATCCAGGCTACACGCAGGAGTTACAGAATATTAGTTATATTTTAAAATCCTGGCTACGGGCAAGAGTTAGAGAATATTACCGTAGTTAAATTTTAATGAAATTAAGCTCGCGCTGAAAGGCGGAAATGCTCTATATGGGTGCGCGCTTCGTGTTATTTACGTTCTAACATAAGCTGATTTGTAATCTGTTATAAACAAAAGTAAAACTCAGAAACATTAATATATATATTCAGCTTACAAATATTTTTTGCCGGCTTCTCCTCTCTTAAAACACTGTAAGCACGCACACAAGAACTACCCGCCCACTTCAAGAGAACGGCCCACCCACTTCAGGGCTGCTGTCCGCAGAATGCGTAATGAACGGGGGCGGGCCAGATCGGGCTCTTGGCCAACCAGGGGCGTGCCGGACCCTTGGGGGCCGTGCAATGTGAAAACGGCTTGTGTGGAGCAGCGGGCTGCTGGGATGCCCAAGGGAGCAGGTGGTAGGTTAAGGGCCTTGCTCAAGGGCCCAGACTGGTGCAAATGAGGGTGGAGGCAGGTGTGGGTGTTTCACCTTTCCCACCCACATTTTGGTGTTGTTGATCCTGGGAGGCTCACCTTCTTTAATCTCTGCACCACCACCCCCCCTTCAAATAGAGCACATTTTAATGCTGTTATTACAAATTTTACTTTTGATAACACGGATGCATTTTTGATTGAGGCTCAAAATATTCTCCCATTCCTTATTGAAACTTTGTATCCAACACATTTAGCACACCACAATGCTGATTTTTAAAAAAAATGTTACCTTTATAATGAATATTGTTTGTGCCTGTTAGATCCTCAAAAGTCAAGTACTGTCCATTGTCATTTATTAAATGTCAGCAGTTCTTGTAGCACCAATCTGAACCACTCCAACTGTGTCCACCCCAGCGTCCTTCCCTTCCCAGGGGCCATCGACTCTTCTCTCCATTTTGTTTCTGGTGTTACAAAACTCCACGTTTGATTCAATAGCAGCTGAAGTGCATTCTCTGGAGAAGTGCTGTGACAAATAATGGTTGAGTTTCATTCTTCTTTTTATGCTTTGTTTATGTCTGCAAAACACGCTTTGTGCTCTACAAAAATTATTGTGATGTGAAGAGAAAACCAGCACTTGAAAGTAACATCAAATTAACCACTTTCCATGAGCAAAATAGTGAGCACACTTGTGAGAAAATATTTTAAAAGGAGTTCAAAGAAGCAGAATGCTGATGTCCCCGGTGATGAAGGATTTGATTAGTTAATGTTTGTAATTTTCAAAATGAACGTTTTTCTGAACTGGAATTGCGCAGAGAATGAAAGTAAACGTTTATTAACGCTTAACATTTATGGTGCAAGATACTCAAGTGAATAGAAGTTACAGCAGTGCAGAGTGACTGTTTGTAAAGAGCAGAAGGATACATTTTATCCAGCACCAGATGCAAAGGCGGTGCCAGGGGGTGGCCATTGGTGGCCTTGACTACATTAGATTAATCGTTTGCCACCCCACCAGCCACCCTAATTATTTGAGAAAACAATACTTTTAAACAAGACAAAAACTGAAGGTATATTTCCTCAAATGATTGGGGTGATTGGTTTACATAAATATATATGGTTGTTGGCCATCAAGGATTTTGACTTGTGCAACCCAATTCATGGTGGGGACTTTTCATACATATATGCAGCCACACACCAACATGGAAGTCCGCACATTGCTTATTTTTCAAGTTATCCAGCTCACAAGGTTTAATTTACACATATATCCATGGCAGCCACTTAGAATTTTGAAATGGCCACCCAACATTTGAAATGAACCTCTCCTACGCCTAGATGTAGCCACACACCAAACTGGAATGCTTTTTAGCGTTCACACTATTGTTTTCCTGTTTATGTTTATTAGTATGACTTATGACTCTTTCCCTATTCCCTATGTTTGTTGGCTTTAGCTTGTTCTACCTTTTCAGCTACATTTTTAGCATTTTTAGCTAATTTCAGTGTTTCAGATAAATTAGTTTTTCATGGTAATAACATTAAAACAGGTATCTCTTGTAAACGAGTCCTCAAGGCTCAATGAGACTAATATGCATAAATAAAGAATGAATGTATTTTTGCTACTTTCAACCTAATTAACTTCTTTATGGTAATTTCAGCTTGTTATGGTCCTTTCAGCTTTTTTTGTTAGTTTAAGCCTTTTCTGCTATTTCAGCTACTATTAAGCAGTTTAGTGCAAATTTGAGCTTTTTCAGCTAATTCCATATTTTTTAAGCTCATTTCGTCTCTTTCCGCCTCCTTCTGGTAGTTTAAGCTTCTTTCTGTCTTTTCAGCTCCTTTTTAAAAAAATTATTAATTTGTTTATTTTTTGTTAATTTCAGCTTTTTGATTTGATTTGATTTGATGTTTATTCATTCATTTTAAAAGAACAATACAAGACAGTTTCATCAGATACAAGAATACAAGTAGGATAAAATGAAGGGAGCAGAAAGAAGATGAAATCTTATTATATCTGCCCCTTATTTCACAGTTTGTTCAACCAATGATAACCTTCAAACTACATCACAAAATGAATAATTCTACTTAATTTTTCTAACTGTAATATACAAACTACATCACAAAATGAATAATTCTACTTAATTTTCACTAACTGTAATACACAAACTACATCACAAAATGAATAATTCTACTTAATTTTTCTAACTGTAATACACAAACTACATCATTCTAACTGTAATACACAAACTACATCAGAAAATGAATAATTCTACTTAATTTTTCTAACTGTAATACACAAACTACATCACAAAATGAATAATTCTATTTACACAAACTTTTTCTAGCTAGTTTCCAAATTGTTATGTTAATTTCTGTCAGTTTAAACCTAATTCAGCAAATACGTGTTCTTTCTGTTCTGCTAAGTTAGACTTGTTCTTCCATTTCAGCTACAATTCAGCATGTTTTTTTTGTGGCTAATTTCAGCTGTTTTTCAGCAAGTTCTTCTGCATTCACACTGCATTTTCACAGGGCATGTAATTTCCCTAGTTTTCAAGTTATCATGCCCATAACATGCATGGACAAAGTTCAAGTTCAAGTATCTTTAGTCATTTGCATCACATGAGGTGGAATGCAATTGTGTACTCAAACAGAATTCCATTTCCATTTGTTCCATTTTCTACCAGGCGACAAAAATGGGGAAATCAAGACAAGCATATTTTGGCCACTTTAGGCATTCTCATCTTACTTTTCCTCCCCAAAGATGATGAAAAAGATTTGGAGTGGTAGAAACTCAAATGTCTTTGAGTTTTCAGGAAGGTTATGTAGAACACGTGTGTCTCAGGAGAGTGAACTAAATTCATCTTCCTGGCACATTCAAAGGTCTCTGCTTTATTCCTCTTTGTTTGCCGCAGAACAGATGGGTAATATTGCTTCTCCGTTTGCGGTGAGTATGTCAAACATGAAACACTGCTGCTCCACAAAATGCAACATTGCATGCCGTTCAGTTATTCAATCAGAGCAGGCTGAACCGAAAGGCCCTGAAAAACGCTGCTGGGCTGAACTCTTTTGGCTTTGCAGTGAACCATAACCAAATTTAAAAAAAAATGAAAAGGACAATTAGAAGAAATGCTATTTTCTCACTTTTGGGCTTTATTGTAAATAAAACCTGTTTTGTCTCAATTAATAATATAACATTTCAGGTGAGGGAAATGTATCTTCATGGCTGATGTTTTCCTTTCCTTATCAGAGTAATAGTCTTTGACAAAGCCCTAACATGAGGCTGCTGGATCAAAAGGCTTTTTGTTTTCTTTTCATCTCTCACCCTCTCAGCCAAGACTGTATTGACTGAGCAAGAAAGCCAAGAGGGGGAGAGACAGACTGAGAGAGACAGAAATAGACAGAAAAACAGACCAGATGACTGGAGGGCTGACAGGCAGGTAGAAGAACAACCCGTGGCGCTGGATTCTACCCTGTAAATAACTGGGGCGTTGCTCATCAACACCATCTTCCTTTCAAACGCTGGAGGAGTTCTTCCGGTAATTCATACATGAGTGTGTTTGTTTTGGACAGCGAGTTACGGATGATTAATCCACACACATCAGGGGTGAATCGCGTCGGATAGGATGAGTCTTGTGTGAAGTTTGAATCTTGGTCTCGTCTTTCATCTCCAAACACTGTAATTCATAAAAGGTGTGTGTATCTGTTACTGTTGGCTCAGGTGACAGATATGCATTATGTAATGTGTATGACAGTCATGTTTGAAACTGGCAGACGTAGATGGGATGGGGGCATATAAAGGTATGAAATGAATAGGGTAGAGTGAACTGTGTTGCTTCAAGTGCTTGAGTTCTAGTGTTTCTGCTCCAAGCAGGATTAAGACCCTTGGTGGCTCATGGGCTTTGACAGGGACACACAAACACATCTGTCTGAGCTTTGAATATGGAAACCACAAGATGAAAACTACCATTCTGGTTATCAGATCAAATCACCAGCTTGAAGAGTTACATACAGGAATTCAAGGGTCTGAAAATGACTCGCTGCTCCTTTTCTGTCAAAAAGAGACAATTGAGGCATTTTTGGTGTCTGATCAGGTTGTCTCATAAGGGTGATTCATGGTTTTCAGCTTTTTCACAAGCGTACACTGTAGCCTACACTGTATGTGTGTGCACGTGTGGAGTGGGGTTGTCCAAGACTGCTGTACACTTTTCAAAATAAGAAAAATTGTTGACCGTTTTTTTTTTTTGTTGCTACATGCTGTATGACCAGCTTGTTTCTATTCTCTCGTGTGGCAAATATTGACAGCTGTGAACCCCCACCCTCATCCGTTGCAATTGCAATGCGCTCCGAGCAGAATGAACCATGCATGAGCGCAGCCATCACTGATCCCACTCTGGGTGACAGACATCCCGGCACCACGGGAAAGAGAGCGCACTTTGGCAGTCATGCAGTTGTTTGAGTATCTCAGTGAGACTTGTGTTTCTGCTACTTTAGTTCCAGTGGCGGCTCCGGAAATCTCCACCGGGGGGGCTATTTCGCCAAAATGAAGAAAAAAAATTCCCAAGTTCAACTAATTTTTTTAAAATCAAATGTAGATTAATTCAAGGTCAACAGAACAATTAAATGCTCAGGATGAGAATAACCAATTTGACTCACTAAAACAACAAAGAACAAACAAAAAATATATATAAATAAATAAATTATATGGTAAATGGAGCTTATTTATATTGCGCTTTTCAGCCCCCTATGAGGGGCCCCAAAGCGCTTTACAATACCAACCATCCACCCATTCATGCACACATTCATACACCGGTAGCGGCAGACTGCCATGCAAGGCGCCATCCAGTCCTACTGGGAGCAACTCGGGGTTAAGTGTCTCTGAGGTCTACACTCATCTCCAGGCCAGCGGTCACTCTTTCAGGGATGAAGATGTTCACATCTTTGATAGAGAGGAATGATGGTTTGAGAGAGGAGTAAAGGAGGCCATCTTTGTGAAAAGAAACCTCCCATCATTAAACAGGGGTGGAGGCCTCCGGGTTCAACTGTCCCCCTCTTACAATGCTGTTATTGCTAGTATCACTCAGCCCTCTGTGAATAGCAAACAACCATCAGTGCTAACGATCCATCGTTAGGCTGATGGTCCTCCTTGATCATGTGAGCAGCTGGTTTCGGCTGTCATCAGCCAACTGGTTGTGTAACACTGTGAGAAGGTGCTATTCATAGTTGCCAAGTCCGCTTATTTCAAGCGGCATTGGGCTTGTTTTTTCCTGGAGTCGCTTTTAAATTCGGTGAGCCGCTTGTGGCGGTTTTTTGTGCTTACCATGGGTGTTGCGTCGCTTATTTGGGCTTGTTTTGTGAAATGTACTCCTGAAGTTATTTTAAAGGTATTTTTGATGTTTCTCTGCACGCTTAATAAATATGCTGGTTTGGTGCTGATGTAGCTTTATTGTTTAAACTGCACAATACACTTATCAGACGGCACGATCCTGCATTACTCCGTTCTCTGCACTTTCTATCTTCACACACACACTGAACCCGCGTGCCTACGTCACGCTCTCTCTCGCGGTGCGTTCACTGACACTCTGTAATATACATGCACGAACACTGCTGTATACATTACAGTATTGTGACATCATTTTTGAACTTTGCATATAGTGACACCACATATATATCTTGTATCATTCAACTATGTTCGTTTTTAGCAAACAAAATGATAAATTAATGAAAATTACTTTCAAAGTGAGTTTAAAATTAAAAACCGTGTATCTTCACGGGACATCCGACTACACGCGAATGCAACATTGTTCTTTATTCTTTGTCTCTGTTCTTTATTCTTTGTCTAGACAAGACAACGCTAATGTGAGCTCTAAGTGGGGTAAATATGGAAAAAAATATAATAAAGATTGGGAGAAAGAGCGTGCTCTTCAAGACTGGATCCGACCACAGATGGGAGAAAAATGCAAAATGTATTTTTATTTTTTAGACTGAATACGTTCTTTTATGTATAATTTTGCTAGATATATGTAATGCCATAATAAATATGTTTATACTGTTTAAAACTGCCTTTTTTTACACAATGGGATGGGTTGCCAGCTGGGCTTTTTTTGGGCTTTTTTTGAAAGAGCGAGCCGCTTGTTTGTGCTTGTTTTGAAGGAGCTGATCGCTTCTTTCGGTCTGGAGATCTGGCAACCCTGGTGCTATTTATAAGACTGAGCTGAACACAGCATCTCAGACTGAGGAAGTCTTTCGGACGAAAGACGAAACGTTTCTACAATTTTTTTTGCTTTTTTTTTTTTTTTTGAATGTCCAGAGGACCAGACTTAGCTTTTTAAGAAAAACAACTGGACTTTATTTGTAACAGAAGACGTTTCACTTTCCATCCGAGGAGCTTTCTCAATTCAAAGAGCAGAGTGTGGGGTTCAGGTTTTAAAGGCTGAGATAAGATACACACATACGTATGTAGATTGACAAATCAAACCTCACACCTTAACAATGGGGGTTTCTTAGGGTCTTTGTTAGTCCAATTCACAGATAAGGCTCCTATGTTCTCATCAGGTGTGAAAACTGGCTGGGAATCAGTCCTAAAGCGGCATTATACATTTATGAAAGTTGAATTCTGAGACCTCCTCCTCTGTTAAGAGACATTTTTACTCTCAACATAAACAGATTCCTTCACCCCCTTTCAAACCATCTCTGTTGATGGTCCAAAATTTGCACATTCTGGTCCTCAAATGAGTATCCCTTGTCCGTGAGGTGGAGGTGAACAGCTGAGTTTTGTCCAGAGGAGGTGGCTCTCTTGTGTAGAGCTATGCGTCTGTGAAGAGGCTGTGTAGTTTCCCCAATGTAGAGGTCTGGACCTGTTTTATATAGCACTATTTTAATTGTAATTGCTTTTTATTGTTGTATATTCTTGTCTAGAGCACGGTGGTGCAACTGATTCAACTGCTGACTCTCAGCGAGAAGGTTTCCGGTTTAAATCCCGGTCTGGGGGGTTTCTGGGTGGAGTTTGCATGTTCTCTCCGTGCATGTGTGGGTTTTCTCCAGGTCATCCGGTTTCCTCCCACAAACCAAAAACAGGCACGTCAGTTAGACTGATTGGTTACTCTGTCCCTAGGTGAGAGTGAATGGTTGTTTATCTCGTTTGTCTCTATGTGTCTCTGTGATTGACTTGCAAACTGTCTAGGGTGTACCCTGCCCCTCACACAGTGATTGTAATGGTGAATCCAGACCGAATGCGTTTTCTACTGCAGGAACGTCCAGTTTACATGCAAAGTCTATGGTGGACGCACCTCCAGGCGCCTCCTGGCGTCTTGCGTCACGTCGCGTGCGTGTTGAGCGTGCTGGAGAGCGATTTCCGTGCACGTGAACCCGCGTCAACCTCCAAAGCACGCCTCCAACATGCTGAAGATTTCGCCGTTCAACTTTCAAACGCCGCTCAAACTCTACCCGATTGGTTGGTGTGTCAACCAATCAGGGAGAGTCGGGGGAGAAGAGAGGGGGTCAGGGGGAGAGTCCATAGATATCATATATGATATCTATGGGAGAGTCCCTATGTGACGCGGAAACCAGTGACGCGGAAACCATTGCGCATGTGACGTATTGTTTGTGGAACACAGAAAAAACCCGCGGAGTCATGGAATATGGAAGAGAAACTCATTGTAGCTGTGTGTTCGCGACAATTCCTTCACAACCAGTCAAGTCTGCTCCACAGAGACAGAAATAAAGAGCTCCTCACCTCGCGGAGTGCATTGACGACTCGGTACACCGGTAAGCTCCTCCCCCACACCCCCGCAGCAGCAGGGTTGCCAGATAAACATGAATTTTATTTATTTATTTATTTATTTTTACCCCTTTTCAGTGCAAATGTTCACTAAACTCAACACATTATTAATCTTATCAGACCCTCACGCAGCAAATATGACAGTTTGGGTAAAAAAAAATAAAAAATAAGCAACAGTACTAGATGATTAATTAATTTTTATCTGGCAACCCTGCGCAGCAGTTTTCTGGGTAGTTTCGCTTCTGGCTTTTTGGTCTGGACACAAAGTGCGTCCACTTGCGTGCGTGTTGAGCTTTTTTGCAGTTGAAATCGCGTTCGGTCTGGATGTACCATTAGACATGAGCACCAGCGACCCCCGTGACCCAAAATGGGAGAAGCAGGTAAAGATAATGGATGGATATATTGTTGTCTGTACTCTATGTTGTCTGTCTAAAACAGGTCTCTATTGAAAATTAATCCTAGTGACTCAGTGAGACTAACCTGTATAAATAAAGGTTAATTGAATATTTAAAAAATGTCAAAAAATATTTAAAAAAGGGCAATGGTTTACAAATCTTATAAGCACATGTTTTATTCACAATAGAACATTGTGAACATGTCAAATGTTTAAACTAAGTCATTGGACTGTTTTTAGAATACAGTAAGGTCATTTTCAGAGATCGTGAACATCCTCTGTTGACTTTTAGCATTGTCCTTTGAGCTCAGAGATTAGTTCTGATGTTTGAAATTGTATGATGATGATATAAAATGTAGACAATGGTATGTTCAATGTCTTACAAATTTTCAGTTGAGAAATATACTGAAACAATTCTGCTATTTTTCAGTTTCTTTGCAGACTGTTACCCTGTTCTCTTACTGACCTGTTGCCAAGTTCCTTAATTAGTTGCTAAAGGCTCCTCAGGCTGTTCCCGTACGACTGTTGTTGAAAAGTGTTCATGCCATAAAATTTATAACTAATTAATTTTCCCTGCTTATACAGTATTTTTAGTTTAAATGTTTAAGTTTACTATATTTGATTTAAAATGAAATAAGGATTTATGAGATTAACAAATTATTTCAATCTGATGTTATTATTTTACACAACATCCTAACTTTGTCAAATTTGGGATCAATTAGGATCTACTTGGAGAAAATAAAAATGAGGAAAACTAACATTGCTTTGCCTACTGATAATAATTTGATGCAGAAACTGAATGGACAAAGATCTCTGATTGATTTATAGGAGAATACTCAAACTACAAAAAGTCCACTCCAGGTTTTACTGGTTACCTGCAACAACCACAATCTCGTGGTTTTTAAGTTTGAAGGATAAAGAATGACCAAACTCAGAACCTTTATGCTCCCTTTAACCACCAATCATGGGGCTGAACACACTCTGGTGACAAAGTGTGAAAAAATAATGGCAGTGTACATAATGTGTACACCCTGTGTACATAATCTCGTTTCATCACATGTACCACATGCAGTGCAAATTACAATAAAGATTCTCTGACTCTGACTCTCAAAACGTTTAACGCTTTAGCCACATTTTACCAACTGATTTCTTGTACAGTGACACATACATGTTAAATCCTAGGATCCACCATCTCATCCAACCTGAGAAGGTGAGGGTGGAAAAGTGCCTCTTAAAATTTGAACATGTCATTATACATACGAGTTTTCGTTTGTATGAACCAGAACTTGCACCAAAACAAACTGTGCCAAACATCTTTTTGTTTGAACTTACCAACATTTGCAGCACTATTCAGAAGTTAACCTTACCATAACCTTAACCATAAAAACAAAACTAAAAAAATTGGTGGACCACACTTGGTCTGTCACTATCTGCTTCTGATACTTTCCTGCCTCGCTTATCGGAAGCCCTTAGCAAAAAGAAGTATACTTAAAGTTCACTTTTTTAAGTATACTTGAGTATAAGTATAAGTATATCAAGTATACTCCACACTATGTACTTGTAGTATACTACAAGTATACTTTTTTAATACCTCTTCGGACTGATTTGGGACACTTTTAGTTTATAAAAAGTATACTTTGAGTATACTTCCTTATATACTTCTAGTTTATAATTCGGTTTTCTTAAGTATACTTTAAGTGTACAACAAGTATACTTTTTATATACTGCCGTTGCACTAGTTATATACTTGTAGGTCATAATCAAGTTTGTTGAAGTATACTTAAAGTATACTATTTTGTATACTGCCGTTGCACTAGTTATATACTTGTAGGTCATAATCTAGTTTGTTGAAGTATACTTAAAGTATACTATTTTGTATACTGCCGTTGCACTAGTTATATACTTGTAGGTCATAATCTAGTTTGTTGAAGTATACTTAAAGTATACTATTTTGTATACTGCCATTGCACTAGTTATATACTTCTAGGTCATAATCCAGTTTGTTGAAGTATACTTAAAGTATACTATTTTGTATACTGCCATTGCACTAGTTATATACTTGTAGGTCATAATCTAGTTTGTTGAAGTATACTTAAAGTATACTATTTTGTATACTGCCATTGCACTAGTTATATACTTCTAGGTCATACTCTAGTTTGTTGAAGTATACTTAAAGTATACTATTTTGTATACTGCCATTGCACTAGTTATATACTTCTAGGTCATACTCTAGTTTGTTGAAGTATACTTAAAGTATACTATTTTGTATACTGCCATTGCACTAGTTATATACTTCTAGGTCATACTCTAGTTTGTTGAAGTATACTTAAAGTATACTATTTTGTATACTGCCATTGCACTAGTTGTAGTCCACATTTCACTTTTTAGAATTTCTAAAACTAATACCATGTCATTTTAAATGTAAGGTTACACTTGTAAGTTTGCTTAGCAATTCCTTGTTGAATACTAGCTAAAATTAGCTAAAATTTACTTCCTAAAGATAACCCAGACTACACTGTAATGTGTTCACAAAGTCACAAGACAAAATCCTGATAACTTCAGTCTTTTTATATAGCATTAAAATTCAGTTAAAAAACAATGTCTATAGTGGAACAATATAAAAAACAAACCACTTCACAGCTTTAAAAATTGAAATGTAAAGGTGCACATTTAACTTAAATGTCCAAATGTAAACAAAACAAAGTCAACAGCAAAACGTGCATTTGCTTGAAAAAATAAGCAATACAGTAAGGTACACTCCAACTGGAAATTGAAGTCCTTCCTTTTCGGGTTAAGGCAATTGCGCATCTTTGGAAAAATTGCACATCCGGAACAAAATTGCACACCCGGAAAAAAAAAATTCACTTCTTTCAACAAAAAAAAAAAAAAGAGAAAAAAAAACATTCTTACTGGATTAGTTCTTCTTTTCATTTTGTTTCTTGACATAGTTTATGTTGTTGCATTTCTTCCTTATGATTCTTCTCACATCCTGCATGGTGGTGTCAGGGAACTTTGCGTTGGTGTAGACTGAATGAAAAAAGACACACAAAAAAATTACTCTAATGTTATACCATTGTTTCAGCATAGTTACTATGACATCAAACATCTCCTTAAAATAAATCTCTTGCTTTCACGAGTGATGCACAATAAATGTATAAATATTATTATTATTCGGTAATTACCGTATTATTAGTAAGTAAAAGTTTATTTATAGAGTGCCTTTCGCAGAAATGAAATTCACAAGGTGCTGTTCAACAATTATCAAAGACGAAAGAATTATAGAACAATTACATTCCAGTTAAAGCATTTATGATAAAACATGTACAGGCATCAGTCAATAATTAGCACCAGCTCTAAGTCAGCAGAAACAGAAGAACAACAATAACACGAAACTAAGTTGTGGTCTCCGATATTTTATTTAATAACTTAATATCTACCTGCATTTGAATTTTATTGAAAACTTCATTTAATATTTGATTTACGCAATGTTTTGAATTTTGTTTGACCTGTTGCACAATTTAGCCTGTGTAGAGTGTTAATGTTTCTAATCTGTAAAAGATTGTGTTAGTAATAGCTGGTAAATTTAAAGGTTCAGTATGTAATTTCTGGAACACGCTGGAACTTAGGAAAATTTTGAACAGAGACACGTTTCTGGTCCCTTCCCCTCAGAGCCATATGGCTCTGTTACCCCTTGCTCTGCTGAAATTCAAATTCAAGCTCTGTTTTTATTGGCTGATTCGAATTCAAGCTCTGTTTTTATTGGCTGGTTACAAACTCTGTTTTTATTGGCTGGTTAACGGCGGGTCACTGTGGCTTTTTAGAAATGCTTTCAGAGAAGCAAGGGGACAATAGTTTTTTCAGAGACTAGTTACTTGTCTAAAATCAGTACCGGGTATGTCAGGAGGTAGTGACAGAGTGAAGAAATATGTTAAAAATATATTGTTAGAAAAGTTACATACAGCTCCTTTAAGTGCTTTACTTTTTGTCTGAATAGTTGCTGCATTGTGCTGCAAATTATCTTAATTCTTCCCTTGAAAAAGAAAGGTAAAACAGTTTTATATCTAACTTAAGTTGGTTTTATGACTCAGTTTTCCCAAATCATGTAGCCTGTAGTGCTCAAATCCAATTCAATCAATATGTTAGTGATTGATATTTATAGGTGATTGTATCGCAATCAGCATGAACCTGATCAGAGAATCTCATGGAACATTATTCATAAAAAGGAGAAAACGGTAGGAATTAATTTTAGAATGATTCTTGTCCAACATTATATGCACTCACCAAGTATAGCGTCAAGCAATGTGTTGTCCAATGGTGGCTTTGACTCCAGATCTTTATGGGCCCCTGACTGCCTCCCAGTCAAACTGGAACTGGACAACACTTCTCTACCGTGGACTAGCACAGCGAGATCTCCAACAAACACAGCTGAGTTTGTAGTTCGTAGAGACCTTAGCTTTCGTCTTGGGACTTGCACATCATGGTCTGGCACAAGATGCACCTAAAAACATATGAATGTCATTATCCATTCCAAATAATGATTACACATTTACAGTACCGTATTTGGAAATATAAAGTATATATTCATCAATGCATTGAATATGTCTAAGCCTATATTCTATTGATTTATACCATCATCTGGGGGCATAATTTTATTTCCGAATTATCCATCATTAATGGCATTTTCTTTCTAGTTTGTGTGTAATCAAAAGTTGTAGAAGGAAATTGTATTTCAAATTATTCTCTACATGGATCAATAACATACAGTATCCATGCATTCAGAGGTTATTACCATGTCATCCGGGTCAGACAGCACTTGAAGATACGGAGCAACTGGTGACTGTACAGATGGTGTGGGTGTTGACTGGTTGGATGCAGGAGCTGAGATCTGACTGAGCACATCTTTCAGCTGTTTCACAACAGCTGGAAGCTCTGTAAAAAAACATAAAAACAGGGGACAAAGGAACAAAAACTGTCACTACTGTGTTTTGAGACCATTAAAAATAAAGATTACATTAGTCATTTGTGCATTGAAGAGCTGAACTAATTAAGGAGGAACAGGAAGTAGGAGGACATTGAATAAGGCAAATAGAACATTCAACCAAGGTGTTCTCCATTTTCCACAGTTTTAAAAAAGTCTTATCATTCACTTAAATTACTTTCAAGAAATTACCTCTCATGGCATCTAACATTTCATCCACACGGTCGTCTCTTAATTTCTGCCTGAAGCCTTTCTATTTTGTCCTGTGCCACACTCCAGCTTCTGGGCAGCTGCTCCTCGTCTGATGATGCCTCATTGGAGTTACTGGTACACATCTACAGGACAAAACAAAAACAACAAAACAACAACAAAAAAGAATCATGTGGCAGCATAACTCACACAGGTTATTGCATCAACTCAAAGTTAAAATATAGTTAATATAGTTAATATTTTTACCTCTGAAGTCTTGTTTTCCAGTTGCCTCTTCAGCTCATTTATACGGTTTGCCGATTCTGTTTCTGTACTGGTTGCTCTTATTTTTTTCTGTCAAAATTAGAATTTATTTTAGATTTGTATTTTCACTGCACTTTTTCTACTTCAGTTCTGAAACAGAATATTTATTGATGAAGCTACCTTCTTTGGTTGAACTTCATGATCTTCCTGTTCCACATCTTTCCACTTGTTGTTTGGCTTACACTTTCTCTTTGGTGTTTCTTGCCAGATATCTTCCCCTTCTATAAATGCTTGTCTCTTCTTGCAGAGATCACTGTAGTTATCTGTGTAACAAACATCACATTAAAAAAGCTTGACTGACAAATTCCAAAAGCGATACCGAACACATGCAAGAGGAAAAAAAGTGCTATCAAGAAAGCAGACATTCCACAACTTACCACCAAACAATAAAACCTTTGCTGGAAAATAGGCAGGAGGATCTGACTTTTTTCTGCCTTCATTTTACGTCCATCCATCTTCATCTTCCTCTTCAGGTCAGGGTATTGATTTTGGACATTGTCGCTGGTCCTCAGTAATCCACAAAGTCTTCCCAACTTCCACAGTCTTGTCCTTGAAGTAATAAATGGCAAATGCCATTTTGTGAAGCCAATCCTAAAAACGCTTTTTCCGACGATGAGACTTGTTTGTTTGTTTGTCCTCCTCGCTGTGAGAAAAAGAAGACGCAGGAAAATGTGCGGGAAATTTGAAATTTGGTTCCCTATTGGCTGCCGGGGAGGGAGGTGGTCACATGAACGAGAAGTGAAAGTTAAAGTCACGCGATATTTTAAAACCGAGAACAACAAAGAAGGTAGCTGTTAGCTCATCGGAAATAACATGGCGAAACGTCGAGGACCTTATCAAAGATATTTGGAGGATTACAAAGCAGAAATTCCAAGAAGTACCAGGCACAGATGGAAATAAAAAGTAAGTATCAGAATGAAGTCTGCAACGATTTCATGTTTAATGTTTACGATCATAACACATCACCAGCAGCCTATAGCTGAGCTAGCTAGCTAGCTAGGCTGCTGTGAGGTTAGAGAGTTTCACATGCATTAAGTGTTCATTTGCACATTTTTTGCACTTTTATATCGTTTTGCCGGTTTAATAATAATAATAAAAAAAAGAAGAACACTTGTCTGAAAATGTCAGGCTGAAATACAATATTTTTAAGCTATTTTTTTATTTTATTTTTTTCCCCCTGGTAACTTGTCTTTTTTTATTTCATTGTGTAAGAAATAACAGCATAACAAGTTATGCTGTTATTTCTTGTGGTGTTTGTTATATTTGCTTCATTAAAAAAAAGAAGAAAGACAAATACCTGCATTAGGTTCAGCTCTCAGCTGCAGAGGAGGAGGAAGCTGGAGGATGAAATGTTGATTCTTAAATTTGTGTTACTATACTGTATATTTTTATAAAACTAATCGCAAATTAAAGTCAGTCTGCATTAGTACATGTGTTTAGAATTTCACGTCCCATAACGTTTTATCTGTCTCAAAAGGAATAATTTTAAATGCAAAATAGTTTAATGATTTCTCAGTTTGTTGCTGTATTTAGTGCATTATTTTCTTATCAGCTGGCCAATATTTTGGTGTGGGAAGAATAACGGAAATAATTTTTATTATTCATTTTAGTTTCTTTGTTTTCTTGTTTCTATGTTAAAAGTGCATTCAGTATGCTCATGGACAATAAAATGATTAGAGTTATAACTGATGTTAACACTTTACCTTTACAGGGCTGAGCAGAACTACAGGACAACATGCAAGATCTCAGGGATCAGTCTTTTGCTTCCCACAGAGATGTTAGAGATGAAAGGTCCTCCACTCAGCAGGTAATGATGACATGAGCCTGGTTTATACAGTATTTTGAGTAGTTGATGGAAACTTTGTCTCCTGCTGATGTTAATAGATACAAAACTGAACTTGAAAGTGTAACTGTTAGATTTTGGCCAAACCTTGATTTTGTGGTCTCCAAGAACAACACAAATATATGCTTGTAGTACGGTACGGTACATGCATTTCCTTTCATATCCACCACTACACTAATAATAGCATTTTTACTTTGACACTACTGCCTCACTTTCTGTAATGTTATCCTCAGCAGAGTTGGTCTGAAGCAAAACCGTTTTTTTTCCATTTTGTCCTTCTATTGTCAATCTGTAGAATGCCAGTCATGATGACTTCAACACAGATTGTCACATGAGTAACACTTCGACAAGTGGAGAGGAAGACATCAATTCCAGCAGTGACAATGAAGATGAGCCCCACACTGAGAATCCTACCATAAGCATGTGGGATGTGGACAATTCTGAGGTAAATGCACTGTTGCAAGTTGAGGTTCATATGTATTTTCTATATTCATTTGTCTCCTCCTTAATGCAGTCTTTTCTTCCAACCTGTAGAATGAAGAAGCCCTGTCATATTCTGATGAAGACTTGACTGATGCTGCTAATAATCAAGATGAAAAACATGCTGATGATGATGTGATGGAGGGGAATACAACTAGAGAAAACACTGCAGAACTTCCAGTGGTATGTAGACAGTAGTTCAATAAAATTTGTAGTACCGTAGTTGTTGTGGGTTCATTAGGTGCAATTATAGCATTTAGACACAATACTACTACAGCTTACAAATTAGAATAATAACAATAATATAATAGAAATAAGTTTATACCCAAATGCAGGGCATTGTGACAGCATGCAGCACAAGTAAGGCAGCAGTTTGAAAAAATAGGAAAATTCAAATACTGTAGCCACTGTTGAACTCAAGCCACACAAAGACGTTTTTCTATATTTTTAGTCCAAATATTGTAGATTTATACAATTTTAAATGGAAATTTCAAATTTAGCTCAGAAATAGAAAGGTATAACAAGTGTAATATGTTAAACAACAAGACTGCAAAACCCCTTTTTAAATTAATTTTTGTAAACTTTAGGAAAATCAATATTTAGCCAATGCACCATGATGTGAGTTATAAGGTGAAAAATACTTTATGCTAGACTGACATTATTCATTAAGTTTGCTTTACATTTATACATGTTTTTTTTTCATATATTTTTTCCTATAGGGCAGTGAAGACCAAGCAGATGGTGACAAGCCCCTGTATCCTGGTGCACCTGTTTCAAAGGGAGAAAGTTTATTGATGCTCATGTCGTATGTGCTGCGGAACAATTTAACAGGCAAAGCACTAACTCATTTACTGGAAATGTTCAACCTAATGTTTCCAGGTCTGATTCCACCCTCGCATTACCTTTTCCACAAAGAATTTGGAGGTTCGTCCCTGTCTGAAGTTCACTTTAATGGTGAAAAATGTAAAGCATACCTTGGCATTAGTGCACACTGTCCATCTCATTGTACCTTTTGCAACACTGAGTTTGATGCCATCAGAAGTTTAAAAAATGGCTTCTTCTTTCTTGTAATTCCACTCCATACACAGATCAAACAACTTCTGCAGGAACATGATGTCAGCCTTACTGGAAAATACATATCCATTGGGGTTTTAACCGACATACAGTCTGGTGAAGAGTACTGTACCAGAAATTGTGTGACATTCATTCATTCAACCTTTATTTATACAGGCTAGCCTCGTTGAGTCACGGGGACTCATTTACAAGAGGGACCTGTCTCACTCACACCAAACAACCATCCACTCTCACACTCACACCTAGGGTCAATTTAGAGTCACCAATCAGCCTAACAAGCATGTTTTTTGGTCTGTGGGAGGAAACCGGAGTACCCGGAGGAAACCCACGCATGCACGGGGAGAACATGCAAACTCCACCCAGAAAGGCCCCGGACCGGGATTTGAACCGGCAACCTTCTCGCTGAGAGGCAGCAGCTCTACCAATTGTGCCACCGTGCTGCCCAGACAGTGGAGACAGTGACAGTGGAGTTATAGGAGAAGATGATTTGACGCTCATTTGGAATTGTGATGGTGCACCAGTTTTCAAAAGCTCTAAATGCAGCATTTGGCTAATTCAGTGCCAGATAATTGAACTGGAACCAGAAATACGGAAAAGGCACATTTTGTTGTCAGCAATATGGTTTGGGCCAGCTAAGCCATCAATGATGACATTGCTGACACCATTTGTTAAAGAAGCTTCAATATTAGAAACTGAAGGTATTTCCTGGCAGGACAAAAGAGGACACAGTCATGTTTCTAAAGTGTTTGTGCTGATCTGCAGTTCTGATTCTGTGGCTCGTCCATTGCTTCGTAACACTAAAC